>JAZHYW010009391.1:0-48509 GCA_037355805.1 Ixodes ricinus | reverse complement strand
CATGGTACAATCTGTTGTGTTCTGCTAAGCACAGGTCAGACAATAACAGTCACCGGTAAAGAATGGTATATTCTCACACAGAAAGGTGTAACTTATTGCAGAGCACATTCAGCGACGGAGAAGGTGCTAATGGTGACAAAAAAGCGTCCGTCAAGCGAATGGTTTGGATTAACATTGTAAGCACTTTCAACAAAGGATGTGCCCGCCCCGGTGTAAAAAAGCAAACTCGTACGTCACGCCAACTGAAGGATAAACCTCCTTCTCGCGGTATGCCAGTGCCAAAGAGAAGCTGACTACTTCCAGTCTCTGTTTTTCGCAACGAATTTTCTAATCGAGTCATAGCTATAATCTTTGAATGCCTGGCTTAGCTATTTGGCAGCCCACAGTGCGAAAAATTGCGATCGCTTTACCCCTTTCGCCAGCCCCGCCCACGGGAAACTTTCTGCCCTGTATTACGAAAAGGAATACGCATGCTTTTTTCGCTTAAATGCGGCGGAAACGTTTCCCCGCTTAGCGTAACATTTTTAGCCTAAAATTAGCGGAAACATTTACCGCCAAGTTTAGCGGGAAATTTTAACCTTGTGACGTCACACGTCACGTCACGTGTAACGATCATTGCGGAAACATCCGCTGTTTGCAGTACAAAATTTACCGTCAAATTCCAGCAGAAGAAGGTGCCCGAAAAATTTGGGAAAATTCGCCCACTCGTGAGCTTTACACATGACGTCGTGGGACGTCGTGTAGGAAACGTCCCATAATGCAGCGCGCGGTTGCGCCAACTGCCGCAACGCCAGTAGCGCTCAACCCAGAAGCGGGCTTCTAAGAGCATGCGTAGCAAGAACAAAGGGATTGATTTGTTTGAGGGAATAGACATTTCCATAACATCTTCTGTATTACTGCAGTGATATCTCGGGGCAATAAAACGTGTTTTAAAAGGTGCGGGTGGCCTACGCCCACACACTGCCTAATGGGGTAACCAATTTGGCGGGAACGCTGGGTTTTGCTTGTCGAAAAGGAAGAAATGAAGGAACAAAAGATTTTATACACACAAAGTAGAGTAAAATGTTGGTGGCAAGGGTCTAGAGAGAGCGCGATTAATACACAAAATTGATGGTGAAGATGATTTAACGAGGGGCCTGCAACGTAAAGAAAAGCGTAAAGGTGGCGACAACCGTCGCCGGTAACGAAGGGTTCGGTCAATACCATATATCACGCTTCTATCATCCGATGATGAAGTCGCCACTTTTGCTAGAAGTGTTGCTGAAGCGTTCTCCACCGGTGTCTGGTAGGTAAAAAGGTCGTCTTCACAACGCCTCGTAAGAGAAACAGTGCTTGCCTACCGGAAAGAGAAGGAAAATTGGGCTCGTACGGCTACACCCAAAAGGCTAAGACACGGAACAAGGTTGGACTTGATGGCTTAACCAACGGGAATGTCCGTCATAGAAAAAGCATTGAAAGGCTATCGCGCGTTGACGCGGTCTGAAACGAAGGACCGCAAAAACGTCATCCCCTTTCTTCGCCGAGAGAATGTGTTTATGCGCTGGATTTAATGCGCAAATCGTCACGCCACCGAGAGACGGGCAAGCGTTTGTGTATGGGACAACGAAATATAAAGCACACAGACCCATACAGAAAATACACCAGCATATAAAGCACAGAGAAGGCATACTTAGTGATAATGAATGTTTCATAATTATATTTAGGCACAATTAATTGCATCGTCAGCGAGATTTACCTTGGGGCTTGGTGGGAATCGAAACCCGGACTATGCGATTCGCAGTTCGAGAAGGTCTTTGCTAAGCGCCACGCGATAGACTTGAAAAGAGAGCGCAAAGCAGCTTAAATAAATATCCCTTGGCGCCGACTGTCGCTTGTAGTATCACGCGACCCCGCGAGGCGTCAGTTTCGTATGCAGTGAGTCCTGCTTAATTCACCATACTCTGTCCGCAGCCGACAATCCGCGCCGACTAACACTCAGCCCCGCATACTTAGTCTGAACGCGACCGTAGGCGTGAATTTATATTTATATTCCGTGTCACTAGTTGCGTGCAGTGGGGCGAAGGCAACCTTAGGCGAGGAAGAATGGCAAGCCCTAGAAAGGCAGGTGAGGAGGACAGAATTCTGCGCTCCTCTCTAACGTTCCCAGTGCTCTCCCTTTGTCACCTTGCTCTCCTCTCCCGTCCCGCCTTCCCAGTGCTCGCCTTGTCTCTCTTCGAATGGCCTTGCCTTAGCCTGCTGTGCACACAACTAGTGACAGGAAGTATAGTCGAGCACATTTGTTCCGCAGACGACTGACTCTAGGCGGCGAGTCAAGCACAGCCCTGGATACTTAGTGCACAGCGATCAATCGGCTGAGAGCGATGCTCCGCCCAGCATATATTAGTACGCACGCGACCCTCGACGGCGAGAGTTCACTACATTTGGGTCGCAGACCACCGTGGGCGGGCAAATCACACATAGCCACCATAGCTAGTCCGCAGCCGAACGCTTGCACGCGCAGGAGGCTTCCGAATGACAAAGCATATGCTATCCCCCACAAGTGGATTCACGACATCATGGGGTGGATCCTAACTGAGGCTTCGCGTTTTTTGGTTTTCGTTTTTCTGGGAGTGTTTTTTTGATTGGGTGGCGTTTTTTTCTAGAGTCGGTGTTTCGGTGTACTGTGGTCAGGTTATAAATCACTTTACACAAAAACGCCGAATGTGATAAAAAATAAAAAATAAACACCAGCAACAAAAAAAAAACTAGGGGTGTGCAAATACTCGAATATGCGAATTCGAATCCAATAAAAAGTCTCCGAATAATTGGATTGGCGAATCAGATTCCCTAGTATTCGGTCACTCGAATATTCGATATATTCGGCCAAAGAGGCGCGCGGTCGGGAAGGAGCTGACGAAAAAGCCGTTTTTTCTCCCGATGTAAGCGCCGTGATGTTAGACAGACCATGCGAGAAACACCTCTTGGTCCTACCATTCCAGCAAAAATCTAACGCACAGGTATGAAAAAAGAAAAGTAACGGACGCCACGAACTTTATAGCACGCAGATTTGCTCACGATCGCATCACAATCTACCCTTGAATCACAACCGAAACATCCCGTTTGCGCCGCTTCCAGGAGGAATTGTTGGGAAGCCGGAATTCCTCGCCATGCCTAATTCTTTTCACGAGTAAAGCCCCTCGATTCAAATTAAAGCGCCGATGTAAAACACACTTGCCGCACTCACAGAAATCGGCGACTGCACGATCACAGAAAAGAAAACCACGTTAATTACGCCGATGAAACCAACCCAGTTATCACCGTCGTTCTTTTTGGAACCGCAAGCCGCGCAAGCCGCAAATTCTGATTCGGAACGAAACGGAACGGAAAAATAGTGTGCCTAGATTTGAGAGGGCTTCCAACCGTTCGATAACCGCGTTTGAATTACGAACTGCGAGAAGGTAACGAAAAAACGAAAGCGTCGATCGGGCAGGCGTCGAGGGGCTCTTACGTTTGCTCGCGCTCGCCTTCTTCCTTCGCGACAATACAACACATGCGCACTTACGACCAATCTGCGTAGGAGCCGTCTCCGTGGTTTCAGCTTGGCTTGCTCACTCTTTTAGATCTAGGCTCTCTAAAGCAGGATAGATAGACGGAAGAATGGATGCATAGCGGCAGTTTTATGGTGACTTGCGCCACCTAACCACGTTTTGTTTTCTTACTTCGGATTATATTGCTTAAGCCCATGTACTCAAATTTGACACCTATCTGTTTATTTGTGTGAAATAAAATCCCGGGTGCCCTTTTTTCCGCATAAAATGCAGACCAAATATCGCAAAATGCCTATTTTCTGAGATATACAAATATAAAAAAGTTCCGGTGTTAGGTTGTTGCATTTAACGACAAAAAAAAAGGCACGCGTGGCTGTAACTTGTTTTTTTGTGACATTTTAGGAGTAGATAGATTATGTCTGCGCCATAAAAGTGGATCTTTAAGTGCCCAACGTCCGACAGCAACTGCTTTTTTTCATTTTTTTCACCAGTACTTTTTACATTTTAGCTTTTGTTCCGCACAAGATAAATATTCTGCATCAGGTGCATACTCTGCACATATAATATTCTCATTCGCAGCACACTTTGAAACATTCCTACAAATAAAATCGCTATTCGATATTGGATTCGATATTTTTTGTCTTGATTTGCTTCTGTATTCGATTTGAAAACTAGTATTCGGTATTCGAACACCCCTACAAAAACATTTGAGGACGCCTAAGCACTTTTTTGAGTTCGGTGAATGCGAAAGCATTCTCGGCGCCGAGAAGAGCAGAATAAGGTCCTGAGATAGGAGCTTCCTACAAGTATCGACATTCTTTCTGAAGCGCCGACTGCGTGAAGGTTCAAGTTTCAAAGAAGGGAATGGCGGCGCACAGCGGAGGTTTGGACTGAGTGCCGCCATTTTGTTCAAGCGGAATGTGCATTATCATTTGTACTGGTTGTCGTTACTTGTAAAAGAAGTACCAAGGGACTTTAGAGAAGAAGCCGCCGCAGCGCCGGCAGGGGTGCGGGGGACGCCCCGCAGACCGCCCCCGCCGTATTCTGCGAGAATTGACAATGATGGTGGATTTCGCCTACACGAAGCGCATTGCTTCAAGCAGGGCACCAAGCCTTGCTGGCCCACACGGCGCTGCGGCGGTAACGTCACGCTCCCCACCGCGCAGGCACGGCGAACCCTGCGGGCTTCACGACGGCGTCCGTGACGATGCATCTGCGTTGCTGTGCTTTTCTTTGAGTTTTATTTCCGAGCGCGTCCACTTTGACCTCGAGCGGAGCGCCGGCTTCTGTGGCAAGGCATCTGAAATGACGCGTCGCAGCCAATGAAGAGTGCCGTTTTTTGCAGCTACGGGTTTTTATGTCTCAGTTTTGCGGGGTTACAGACGCCGCCGGCTTCGCTCCATGGGAGATATAAACTTTCGCATTCAAAATATCGAATTGGAAAAAAGAATAGACACCGAAAGCACGGAATCCCAAACATAACGTGCAGTCTAAGGGCTAGTGCAGCAGTCCTGTGACTCTACAAATTCAAACAGAAGTCAATGGATGGCGTAAATGTCGTAATATACCCCCTGCCATCGTGATTAATTCAGTTACTGCAAGAATTCCCGGAATTCCAAGAACATAAAAAGAAATTAAGGGCCTACATGCTGAAAATACTTTCTGGGGAAAGGGGAACAAGGAGGACAACGGACGAACACAAATCTCCAAACACATCTACGTGACTGCTCCTGGTATCGAACTAGGACCACGCGGATTCTTTCGGTCGCGCACCAGTCACAGTGGAAATGGAGAGGTCCCTGGTTCGATACCATGACCAGGCGGGTTTTCGGTCGCGCACCACTCACCTACCTGTGTTTGAAGAGTTGTATTTGTCCTTTGTCCCCCTTGTTTCCCCTTTCTCCAGTGATTATGTGCATCATCATTTTCCAGCTCGCTTGTACCTTTGCATCACAATGTTATTAATATAGGGGCCTACATGCACCTCCAAAAGAACAGAACCCATAAAAAAACTTCTCATCAAAGGATGCCCATGGCACCTCTACTTCTGAATGAATTTAAACTTCTCATGAACATTCTGAAACACACTGGAAAACAGAAAAGTGTCATCAGTGTGTGCGCACATTCGAACTCCACAGTTTCCCCGTCATGAAGCATAGGAAACCATAACTTACGCGTAACGCACGCACGGCACACGCTTTGCACTGCGGGTTCATCAAAATCATCAAGACAAGTTTAAATTTTGTTTCGTCGCCGGGGACGTATTGATCAGTCATATCTAGTGCAAAGCATACTGGGCCAATGACTGTTTCGCAAATGGTACAAGGACAGACACTGTTGGTTTAGTCTAATTACGCCAGCTGCCTAAAGAGATGTACATATAAGCAATTCCGGGCAAATGGTTTTCGTTTTTTTAATCTAATTTTTCATGTCTCATTTCGATTGTTTTTTTCAGTGTGACCCCTGCCATCCAGAGCCATGCACCTGTAGACCCCGCTGTATATGCCTGCCTATGGCTGATTACCCTAAAGTAGGACGTTGTGTTCAAGAAGGATCTTCTTTACCTATGGGAGTAGCACACGTTAACGTTTCAATGAGTGATTGTGGGAGTGTGGATTCTGACTCTGAGGAAGAGGAGGATGAGGAGGACGAGGAGGACGAGGAGGACGAGGAGGACGAAGAGGACGAGGGGGATGAGGACGAAGAAGGAGAAATAGGACGAAGACAAGTCGAAAGAGCAGCGGCAACGTAAAACGGGAGAATGATGAACATTGTTCACACTCTGGTCCACCGCCGCCCACTCTGCACTTTCATTATTATGCTCTCATTCGCGGTGGGCCTAGACGTATATAAGAAGAAAAATAAGAACCTCGCCTTTTATTTACAGGGTCGCATTCTCGGAATTCGGTCCGCCTTTTGTTGTTTGCTGTTTTTGTCAATTTGTTTACAACCTCGATATGACTACCAGTACTGAAACGCACATTGGTGGCTGTTTCACTTTATCTTCCTATTGAGAAAAATTTCATACTTGGCATACCGGGCCAGTATCAAACCGGTTTATCGGGGGCAAACTGGGTAGTTTTGGTGGGAATACTGGCTCGGTATCAAGCTGGATCATTAAACGGATAAACTGGAAATACTGGTAGTTTTACTGGGATACTGGACCAGTATCAAGCTGGGTTACCGAACATGGGTATACTGAATGCACTGGTAACACTGGATATTCTGGCATATGATTCAACCAGCCTTACTGGACACACGGTACACCGGTATAACCAGTGTACCTGTGTGACCAGTATGGCTCGGTTTTATGATAGCTCACGAAATCAGTTTCACCATACTGAAAACACAGGCCATAAACTGTCACAACCATTTTATTTGAACGAAACTTTAAACAACCCTTTAGTGGCTTTTGTATAGGCTCCTTGCACTGACGTCACATCGCATACATTTCCCCACCATGAAAAAGGAGGAGAGGGAAGCTGCTTTTGTAAGAATTTTGAGCGACGGGTTAATCTTCTATAATCTCCTGGGAGGAGAATAGCGACGTCTGTGCAAATCCGGGAGGCACAAAGAAGGACCTGATAGAGGGGAGCTCCTTCTTTCCCTTTTCTCTAGGAGGGCATTGGAAGTGACGTCATGTGCAAGAAGCCTATAGGGTCATTCCATGCCAAAAACTTGACGATTTCAGTAATATTTTGGGTGTGCCTGAAAATTTTACAACGAATAAAGAACATATTAAGGTTTGGTAAATCCAGGGCTCAATAACTTTGTTTTGTTGAGATCATGCCCTAAAGTGTAGAAAATTTTATAAAAACATGTTTATTTTGAAAATTTTACCTCGCATATAACCTGCTTTACCTTATCCTAAAAGGCAAACAGCAAAAAACGCCATTTTGTCTTCGAATAACGATTACAAACCTCAATTTATATATACTTTGATGTCTTATTCATATTAAAATTTTCGGGCATGTTCAAAATATGCCTGCAAAACTATAACACTAAAATAGAGTCTGACTAGACAAGAAACAAGAGAAACATTGCGCGGTGCCTTCAAAATATACCTGAGACACTAAACAAGATAAAAAATCTTACTAGACAATAAAAATATTCAGTGTGTGGCGCAACATAAAACCCTAAAGATAACACATTGTTTCACCTTTCGTCCGAGCGCAGCGGAGGCTACAGCCACCCCAGCCAATTCAGCGACGCTAGGATGTCACGTTACATTCTGGTTGGGTGGAGCTCAAGGAAACGTGGCGCTCTTTAAACGGTGGAGTGGCTGGGATGAACAACAACAATTCATGGTGCGGTGCAACCTGTTGGTCAGACATGCCGGAGGCACCACACTGTAAAGGTTAAAAAAGGTCTGACGACACAATATAATAACAATCATGAAGTGTGTGGCACAACATCAAACCGTAAAGGTAAAACATTCCACTAAAAGCAAATAAAGAGAAGAAAAAACCTTAACTGTTCGGTGCGGTCCAAATCCGAGAGGAAGTTTGTCATGGTGTTGTTCATTTGCCGCACGAAACAGCGTGGTCCTCTTGCAGGCTGGCAGCCTCGGGGTTCAAATGCTGGTGGACATAGTAGCTCAAGGCATCTGAAAGAAAATTTGATCAGTAGTTACTAGCTAGAGGTATATATATTGCTCACTGCTTTGCATTACATGAAATTTAGGATACTATTCTGGTAATCTTAAAAATTATATACTGTAAACGACTTAACTTTCGCGGGCTCAAATTTTTGCAAATCAGGCAAAAGCTAAAAATCTGAAATTATTCAGGGTTCTAATTTTCGCAAATCGAGTGTAACTTCCGTAGCGTTCACATATTGCCCAAATTGTTCGCGGGACGTATTTTTCGCGAATTGTAGGCGATTCGCGAAAATTAGGTCCTCGAGAAAATTTAGTCGTTTACAGTATCTTAGAAGTGGGCATGGATTAAACATTTTAACATGTTTGATCAGCATTCTTTAATTATTATTTATTCAATTAGTTCAGTTGCCTTGATTTCTAGAGATAATAGTTTAAAAATCAAAAGAAAAGGGCCAAGTATTGGTCATGCTGACAAAGCTGAAGTTCACAATGTCTGCGCTCTAAGATCGCATTGGGGCTACAGATTTCACATGTAAACCAGTTTATTATTACAGTGCAACCCTTATACAACGATACCACATATAACGATCTACCACTTACAACGATCAGTTTCTAGAGTTTCTAAACTGGAAATTATCAGTTTCTGGTCCAGGTACGATAATCGGTTATGACAACTGAAATTTTGGGATTTCTTAATATCGTCTAAGTAGGTTGCACTTTATTATGTAAGCCAGTTTACGACACGAAAGATCCTGGCAAAGGAGGGGAAGGGGAGGGGCCTGGACGACGACCTGCCGCAAGTCGCGGCTTTCACTGCATTCAAGTTGATCGAAAAGCGATTTCTCTGCCCGTGAAGCATCACTTCCAGCTGAGTGAATATCCGCTCTACAGAGATTAATTCAAGACGGCAATTGCAGCCGTGCGCGAACAGCACAAATAGAAAAACAAACACTACAATAGAAATACTAGCCACGAAGTGCCGCGCGAGGAAACAAACTCATGGCTCGGAACCGCATTGGAGCGGCTCGGTTATTAGCTTCCAAATAATCACGGCATGATCCAGCGTTTTTTCTTTAATAAGGGATTCATCCCTGAGCCATTATAAATTCTCTAACATGTATGACATTGATAGAAAAATATCAACGTGCTGGGAATATTTTTTATTGCTTAGGCCGCTTAGAGGTCACCGAGAATTCAGTACGTTCAAAACGACCGGTATAAAAGACGGAAACGCAGAGCTCGAGAGTAGTGATCGGGTTAGTGCTGATGTTTTGATGCTTGTATGTGCGATGGACGTGTATGCGCTCAATGTATGTTCAGCTGATGCTTGTAGTATGCGTAGTGTGTGTACATGTGTGTATAATAGGGTTCCTGGAGATGCCGAAGCGCAATAGTGGCATGAGAAAATAAAAATATTTTTGTAGAACATGAATTGGGTGGTACCTAGCGCCACCTAGCCTAGCTACTTGTGATTACTCTGCTTTATCCTGCCATCTGGTGGCAAGCAATTTAACCTCCTTTTACTCTACGCGGCTACGCCTTGATTTCCGTGTTACCGTGCTGAAATGAGCCAGAGGCTGCTTCAGATTTGCTTTTTTAAGAGCGGCTTTTGGTATTGCGGGCGAATGGTTTACCATTCATCCGTGATGTGAGGTTGACGCAACGGTTGACGAAGGAATTGTGGCTCGAGGAATAGAAAAGGTAAGACATAAAGTACTCGCGAACTGGGTGCCGGTTGTCTCTGTTTAACATCGCGGTGCTGACGATAAGAAGATAGGGTGACTGCATGCTTTTGAAACGTAAGTTATTTACCTGCAGGGGGTGCCGGCTTCGGAAATAAATACAGTTCGCGGAATGCTCGTGTTACGTTTTTATTTGCTGCTCCTCTCGCTCCGCTACAGTAAACTTAGTGTTCTTGTTAAGCCTTATTGAGCTCGATTTGCTAGATTCGTGGCCGCCATAATGAGATGCAGGTGACGGAGGAACTTTTTGCTCCCCTGCTTTAGGGACGAAAGTTTCTTCCTTTCTGAAGGAACATATGTGTCAAGAGCGTTCCTGCCTTTACGGAGGACTATACTGACCCATTTTTTTCTAAGAGTGCAGTTGTCGAAATACAAGCTCCATGCTCTACGATTATGGTGCAAAGCTGTTTTATTTCGATGAGTGGGCGTAGATAACTATGCGGCCTGCTCCGCAGCATCCAGGCGCGGGTGCCGCAAGCGGGATTTCAGGCGCGATTAATCCGCTGAATTACGCGAACGTGTATAACGATCTCAGTTTTGTTTGCAGCATTTGAATAACCAGTGATACAGTGAGGGTTGTTCTTGAGCACAAAGTCACTTGGACAGCGCAATACGATTGTTTCCGCCAAATCTGTAGCTAAATCAAAGTGCGCGGTGACATCCGCATCTTCGTACGGTGCAGCTGCATAAAGTGCTAATCGCTGCGAACTTAACGTAAACGGATAAATCGCTTAGTTAAAGGGATACTACAACGAAATTTCGGCGCTCATTTTTTGGTCTATATGTGTTCAAAAGAGCAGTATCACATGGAACATACCAATATCTTGTTAAAAAAGTCTCGAAAAGAAATTTTAAAACGAATGAAACGATTAGCAAAGAGCACCTGGCGGATGTCGCTAACGCCTCGTTTGTAATGCTCGTCTAGGAACCTTGAGAGCTAGTGACGGAGGTCGTCTCGCCTCCGGCCACGACGAGCGAGGGGGAAGGAGGAACTCCCCTCTTTCCGAGAATCCTTTTTGAGGGTCGCAGAAGTCGCTATTGTCCCCCTACAAGATTATAGAAGATTAACCCGTCACTCATAATTCGTACAAAAGCAGCCCCTTCGGTGACTGGAACCACTAGGCCATTCTCTCGACGTCAGCCTCGCCGTAGCTTTGCTCGTCTCGAGACGACCTACGTCACGATTGCGTTGGATGCTACGTGCTCTAAGCTGGGCCTTCTCCGAGCGCTTGCCAGAGTGGGCCGTTTATAACGAAAAATACAGCCACCAGGATCAAAATACAAACGTGCGATTGTCATTTTCGGATATTGTGGATCATATTCAACCTATTTTTTAACACCACGGGAATATTTCCAATTTCGTTGAAGTGTCCCTTTAAGGTTAAAAAAAAAGAATGACGTATTATTGTATGAAGTTGCTTCGATCATACACGTCCACTGTTCGACGGTCGGCGTGGATATAGTAATTTTGGACTGACTTGGCGTGCATTATTGAGACTTAAGGTATACTTATTGTTAGTGATACAAACATTAACAATCCTAAACAGTGTCGTCCCAAAATCAATTAACTGTATTCTACTTGCAATTTAGCATTCTATCATATGAATTAAAACCAGCAAGACAAATGCCAAAAAAACACTCGACAACTGCCTTTCAGAGCAAACAAAGTGCTGTTATATAAAAGTCATTGATGTCGGGTATCTCAAGAGAAGTAATTGTGAAATTCCATTAATTTATAAAAGTAATCTAAATTGCAATGAATTACTTTTTGTCCAGTAGTTGTTCTAATTGTAATTACCTTATTTTGAACAAATTTATAGTTTGTTTGTTTCTTTAGACCACAGGTCTGGGAAGCTGTAGCAAAAGGCGGCGAACGTTGTAACTATAATTAAATTGCATTAACGAAGTAATTGACCGAAGTGTGCTGCTAAGCAGATTATACAACAGCCTTTCTTCGGTATATATACACGATTTTGAACAGTTCAACTGCCAGTTAGAGGAGCTCAATTACCAATTTGAACAGTTCGACCACCAGTTTGGGCAGTTAGCTACCAGTTTGAACAGTTCCACACCAATTCGAAGCTCCGCTACAAGTTTGAAGAACAGTTTGATTATCAGTGCACCCAGTTTAGTCCCCATTTTGAACAGTTCAAATAGCAGTAGGACCAGTTCTGCTACAACTTTTACCGGTATAGCACTCAGTTTAGCCTGTTTCGCAAGTTCAGCTGTCGGTTTCCCAAGTTCGGCTGCTTGTTTGGCCAGTTTTGCTTCCTATTTGGCAAGTTCACTTCCTGTTTTGCAAGTATTAATAATAATAATAATAATAATGTCTTTATTTTCAGTGCCCAGAAACAACCACAGTGGTCTTCTCTCTGGTGCACCCATACGACCCTAGAAACACGTTAGCATAATACCATCACAAAAACGTTATCAGTAAATTGCAAGGCTATTCAACTGAAGGCGGTACAATGAAATAGATGTACAGAAATCTAGGTGAACAGGAGCGATGCAGTTATACAATGTCTGAATCCGAGAAAGCGGTGAAGTACAACATGGTGGACGAACGTCAAAGCATACGAGATGTCTGGTATTGCGAAAGTTAACATGAAAATTTACTTTGCTGAGCAGTGGTTGGCGAGTCGATGACACCGTTAACAACCTTATGCAAAAATACGAAGTCATGAATTGTTCTCCTGTCAGACAAAGGTGTAAGCGAAAATGACCTTAGTATGTATTCATGGATTATAATAGCAGCGCCTTTCAAAGTACCTATCGTAAACAATACGAATCAGTCTTTTCTGAACATGTTCAATGGTCATGGCTTGTGTTTTAGATATTGAGTTCCATATTACCGAAGCAAATTCCAGTCGTGACCTAACTAAAGATTTGTAAAGCTGTAACAAACAATAAGGCTTCCTGAAATTCTTCGTCAAACGTGATATGGTTCCCAGCACTCTCATTGAACTTCCAACCACAAAAGATACATGATTTCTAAAAGACAATGCACTATCAATGAACACTCCAAGATCTTTCACACAGAGTACACGTTCAATGGGCATGATATCGAGATGATAAGTAAAATTAAAAAGCACATGGCGTCGGCACAAAGATAGGACCTTTGTTTTAGCAGGATTAAGCAATAATAGATTTTGTTCACACCACTGAGAGATGCAAAACACATCACGCTGTAGGATATCACAGTCTACAGGAGAGTGAATCATTTTAAACAACTTGATATCATCCGCGAAAAGTAACAACTGGGAACTTTGGACACAAGATACTAAATCATTTATAAAGATTAAAAACAAGAGAGGCCCCAGGATCGACCCCTGGAGAACACCTGACGTTGAAAAAAAACTATAGGAATAACTGTCAACAACCCGAACAGAATTCGGGCGAAGTGACAGGTAACTCTGGAACCACTCACATAACTTTGGAGATAGACCATATAAAAACAATTTATGCAAGAGCAATTTATGACTGACCTTATCAAAAGCTTTGGTCATATCAAAGTATATTGTGTCAACTTGCCCCCTATTTGAAACACATGGAGCGCAAAAATCTAGAAAATCTAGTATTGTTTCCTGTTTGCCAAGTTCTGCTTCCTGTTTGGCAGGTTAATGTTCCGATTTGGCCAGTTTGTTTTCCTATATTGCCCGTTTAATCAGTTCGATTTCCACTTTGCCCAGTTCAAATTCGGGTATGCCGGGTTCAGAATCATACTGGTTTTCTTTCAATAGGGCTGTTTCCGAATAAAGATATCGGTAAAGCCTTTGCATGTAAAGCTGCGAACATGATCTGTTTAAAGTAGTCGTTGCTTAAGCTACTCGACTAAGTCACGACAATATATTCTGCAGCAACGAGTGCCGCCGAAACCTGGCAGATATGGTACTTATCAAAGAACACATTCAAAAGAAAAGCTTTTTTTTTTTTTAATAGCTTAGGTGGAAAAATGTATGTTATAAAACGAATTTAGAAAGAAGAAAGAAATTTGGTTTTAGAGCTATATTTAAGGCGCAAAACGAATTTGTAGTTGGCGCCCTCGGGAGCCGCTGCTGGTCACGTGGTAGACCTGCCCGTCGCCACCGCCGCACGCTGAGCGTTTTGCGCCGCCGCTTCAACGCGTTTCTCCACGCCGCCGTCGCCGCCGCCGCACAAGTTCGTCTGCTTCGGGGCGCCGCCGCCGTCATCTGACCGGCGCAAAGCTCTATCACGTCTGCTTGCGCTTCTTCAAAAGCTTCATTTGGGCTCTAAAAGTCACTTATTATTCTTTGTTTTTTTTGTTGCGCTTCAAACGAAGATGAATAAGTAAGTTTTCGAGACCATGGAAGCTTTCGAAAAAGCGCAAGTACCACGTGACAAATAGGGGCCAGTCACGTGATAAATATGGGCCACTTTTCCGCGGCGCCACGTGACTGACAACTACAAATTGTCAAATTGTTTTTTTTCTTTTTTTTTTTTTTGTGGAAACGGCGTTGGAATAGTGGTATGAAAGGCGTGTACGAAATAAACTTTGCAGCTGAGTTTGAGACGTTGCCTCCTCTTTTTCTACCTTCTGTTGTGTTCTCTTTCTGCCTCAATCTCAGGTATACAATCATGTACAAATTTGTATAGCGACGTAAACATAGCTCTAAAAAATTATTTTTCGTTGTAAATTCGTTCTGTGACTTCCTTTTCCCAACCCGGCTGTTTAAAAAAAAAAAAAAGCTTTTTTCTTTGCATGTGTCCTTCAAGGGGTAAGATCAAGTTATTTCGGCTTGACTGAATGTATGACAAAAATAAATGAAGAGGTCCAAACAAGCCCAAGTGAGTAAAAAATTATTTGTGGCTTAATTTACGACTGGGTTTTGTCGGAAACCGCTGGTCGCGTCTTGGGTGTTCACGTCAAGTGTTGTTAAATTTTCTACGGTATTGTGTTGTGACAACATGAATTACGAACGTGTTGCAAAGTCTTAGGAACGTGGAGGTATATATTCTCTATTATAAACCTATACCGGTATAGTTTGACGTTACGATGTGTCCGACTGCTTCTCGGGTTTCGGTCTTACTTTTGTTGGTGTAAATCAAACGAGAAGAAAAACGTTCCTCCTACGAGGTTTTCCTTCACTTGTGGTGGGCAGCGGGTATTAAGCTTTCTTTGAGGCTGCATTCATTCTATACCGATAATATCTGCAAAGTCCGATTGTGATATCTCTCTTGCGAACTAGCACGAGTGAGGAAACACAGTAGGCTTGCACGGTCGACTAGCGAACTAGCACAAGTGGTGTTGCACAACTGGTTCGACGATGCCTTGAGCTTTAATGCAATCAACTGCCGCCGAAACTGCCGCACGGAGGACTAGTGCAACAGAGCATGTAATGCAGAATTTGATTACTGTTCCTTTTAACATGTCCAAACGAACCGTCTATTATTGGTAGCATGTGATATCATCGTTGAATATCTGTAGGTGATTGTCGATGACATCCTGCATCTCAGACGTGATGATTGCTGACGAAACTGGCTGCAGCTGGGTAATTTCACATACGCCAATACGATGTGGTTAGAACCCAGACTCTTGCAAGAAAGGTTGTATGCCGCCTGTTTCACGACGGGTTGTGGTAGCAAAAAGTAGTTTGACTTGAAATGAACGGCCACTTGTGCTGAATCCAGAATTTGGAGGGTTCTTTACTCCACTTGCGCAACTGCAGGTGGTCCTCTAGGAATTGAGGAGGGTTACAATGCTATACATTCCGGTAACTTTTATCACTGATCAGTGTACACGATGCAGGAGAATCTACCACAAATTCTAGTTGTTTCCTTCGAACTTCAAAGCTAGAAGGTATTTCGGACATGGCTCGTGCGGCGTCACCTTGTTGAGCTCATGGTAATATCTTCCATTTTCCTCGTGCTCCCCGTTAACTGTTGGGGAATTAAAGCCGACGTTGTGCTGATTACAATTGTAGATTTTACTTCAACCTTGCATTATTTTAGTGATGCAAGCATTTTCGATGCATCCACGCATGGGACGGTAAAGACACTCCTCTGCTTGAAATCAGCCATTAGAAGGACTGTTCTGACTGTCACATCGAAAACAAGACCTAGTTAACGATTTCTCCGTGCATTCAGCTTTTCCCTTGTGGTGTATTGTTGAGCTGGGAAAGGTCGTTTTTTGTGTTTGATGATTTTTTGTTGTTTCGAAACGATTTTAACTCTTGTCGTGAGTATGTAAGCCCTCTCAAAACTCAGATCTTTTTCTGCAAACAGCCGCTGCTTTAGGAACTTGTTTTGACTCCACAGACGAACCTGTCACGAAGTATGACGTCTAGTGGAAAATTGGTGGCACGTATGGCGGTCGTCATCATGGTCTGACCCTAAGAACTAGTTGTATACATGTCAGTCGTGGTCGCGATTGTCACAATTCTGTAATTGCTGTCAGCTGAAAACGTGTTTTCAGTGAAGCGACAGTTGTGCCTAATCACTCGCCTTGCTGTGAATCTTCGTGCTGGCAATTCTTGAGAATGAAAAGCTCGGACAGGGGAGGATCGAAGTACCTTCACATGGTTGACACCAACCTTTCGAAACTGACATTTCCTGGTATTTCCCTTGTGCGACCAGAGCACGAACAATTTTGGACGTCTCAGTGCTACACAAGGTTAGTAAGAGTGCTCCGTTTCTCACCCGATGAATGATTGAGTTGGCCACAAAGTAGAAACCCAGCAGCTCGTTTCATGAAGACCAGCACTTTACTGTGAATCCTTTGATTGTTCACTCCGTCCTCAGTGGCTTGTGGTCCGAGTTTCTCACCGTAAGTGTCAATCCTTGTGGGCTCGGGTTCAACTCCTCGTCGCCAATGTTATGTTAGTAAACATACCTTAATAGGGCAATGTTATGGAAATGTTATATTTCCCAGTGTAATGCATAAAGAAAGGCGCGCCGAGAGCCCTACTTTGGGCCGTTCCAAGCATCAACTCGCTAGCACTCTCACGAGCGCACGTCCCTCGGTGGTCACGTTATTGGTGGCCGACGCCAGCGGACGTTTTTCTTGCATCAGGCCTCGAACCGAACACTTGAATGTAACACGAAACACAGCACCTGCGTGAGCGCAAGTCAGTTTTCCGGACGCGTTTTCTAGATGCGCGTTGGTCTAAACCTGAACACACAAATGCAAAGAGGCCACACCTTCACTCACAGACACAACATCTTGCCTCCTTTTCGGTCGGCTGCTCCATACCAATCAGGGGTTGCGTGTGTCATTAGGGTCTGGGGGACACAAAAGTCACCGGCGTTTCTGTTGTCTTGTCTTCGGATGCTGTGCTGTTGATGGCATCGGAATGGCCAGTGGTACTGAGGTTGTAGAAGCCAAGCAGTAAACCTGTTCCAGTATTGCCGCCTCACTTTTTCGGATGCAGTCTGTGGCGTTTCATAACTTCGCGGCTGGTCGTTAAAAGCCATGAATGATGACCAAGCCTTTCTGTAACAATTCAAGCTATCCAAGATGGTCATGATTTAAATAATTAAAAATATATATATTTGTTTGGCTAAATTTTGACATGAGCGAAACTGAAAACGAATTTGTGGAAAAATCTTTGATCCTCGAGAGTTTTACTCCGAAAAGACACATGACGGAACTTCGTAATTATTTTTTCAAAGTTTAATATATAAACCAAATAGATATAAAATATGTTTTTGTTTGAACACTAAATGTGCTTATGGGCTGGATTTCATGCGCAAAACGTCACGCTCAAGTGTTACTACAAAGCGTTGCCGGCAGACCAGGGCAACGTAAACAAACTTCGACCAAAGCAGGCAATGAATAAGTGCCGAACGTAAAGCTATACGTAATCATGATTAAATTCATAAAACCATATCTAGGCGTAGGTAAGAGTTACAAACGATATGTGCTACGCAGTTCAGCGGGAATCAACCTCCGAACCGAGTGATCTCTAGCCCGATACGTTTGCTAGGCGCGACAAAGATATCAAAGGGAAAGCGAACAAGATGACCAAGTAATAGCTGGGTTACACAGCCCAGTTATTTTACATTACGTTACGTAAGCTTACGTCTGCTCACGTCACAAGTCATCAGTACATTTGTGCTTCGTATTAAGCGTGGCTACAATCTCAAGGAGATAACCTGGCACGCGACATTTGGAACAGATATGTTTCCGCGACTTCACCGCAATGCCAATGAAGACGTAAGAAAATGGTGCTGTGTGAACTAAAGTCACCGGATCTTGGGAAAGTAGAGCCATCTCCCGTATAGCCGCCACCTTGGTGCTTAAAATGAGCAGTTTCTCCTTGACCTCAAGAACCTTCGTGAGACTATTTGAATTCCCGGTAACGAGGTTCCTTCATAAGAACATTACTCGAATACCGAATGTTTAGTTTGAGCGTGAGCTGATATAGTTTTGTTGTTCATTTTCTTGTCTGGGAAAGGAAGCGCCCACCGAGGAAGAATTTGCTTCGACGATGCTCGGGTTACGGTGCCAGCAGACCACACTATTGAGACAGCACGCACGAGCTCTAGGCGTCTATGCGCTTACCGAAAAACCCAGTATAACTTTTCGCTCTCTGGATTATGGAACTGGAAATCTATCAGGATTCTATCTGGATTTTAGGTTTTTGAAATTATTCCTTTGTCTGCAATCTGAATTTCGCGTTTCCAGAAACAAATTTCCAGTTCCATAATCCATTTAGTGAAAAGTTATACTGGGTTTTCGGTAAGGTGCTCGCGCATGTCCGCCCTCTGTAAGCTTTCATCTTCGCACGCACGCAATCCTAATTTCTAGACAACAGAGGCAGATAGCCTATAAATCGAGCAGCACAAGTGGGCTTTAGAAATTTGGATTTGAGACGAGTACCAAAAAACGGTTGGGGGTACGTCATTCGGACAAATATTTCATTTTATAAAACTTTTCGTTTGTCGTTCTAATAAGCATGATCTCCCTGCTCATTAAAAATCCACTTCGTCGCTACGTCATCAGCGGGACGGAGCAACGTTTTATATTGCTTTGGCAACTATATCAGGAATCACAATCGTCCGTCATCACCATCTCATCTAGCCCTAACTCAGAACGTTTACTCCGAGATTTTGTCATCCAGGCATCGACGAAACAAACGCAAATTTTCGCACCGCCTCCAAATGCGCCGTGGGTGCTTGGTGGTGTAGAAAAATATTTCCCGACTTGAAATATGCAAAATCAACAATACCATAGTAAGATATTTATGAAGAAAAGCATGATTAAGAAGTCTATTGCCTGCACCGTGCCATAATGCTTATATTGGCGAAGGACGCTTTCAGTCCGGTGATGCTCTATAGAAAACTTGGCGCGACTGCTTCAGAACAACCATTTCTAAGATCTCAAAATTTGTTTGGACAGAAATTGCGATTGCCATGGCAACTCACAACGATCAGCCAAATCATCGTGCGAAATTCGGTCCTTTGTGTTGTACTGTTTATGTCCGGCTAGCAGGCAGGGAACGCAATGGCGCTAGTCTCTCATGTTCCAGTTACTGTAGTGTGAACCAACTCTCAAATTCACGGGAGTTGGTTCATGCAAGTTCCTTCCGAATGACGAAGCTAAGCTCCACAGGAGATCTCAGGACATCAGAGAGGGGGATCATAACGCACCAAACATATAGCTCAGTGGGCGTATGCCGTCATTACTTGGCATAGCACCAATAACTTCATAGAGGTGGCAATGAACCTAGAGCCTCTTGGCTTCTTTCTTTCTTTCTTTATTTGTTTTCCCTCGGGCAAAGCCCAAAGAAGGAGCCGGTGCAAAAGGCTAAAAAAGCCTGACGTGGCACCGGTCCCTTACAGTCCACACACCAAAAAATAACATGGAAATGCATTCCATCTAACCAAATAATACAGCATGATAAAAATACTTTTACAGAACTGAGCACACTTACATAACACAAATGCAACAATAAAGGATTATGACACGAAAATTAAACAGATTGATTATTCTTGAAATGGAATGATCATAGGCTACTTAGTATATACACCAAGTTACGCGATTTTTAGCGCTCAGGTAATTGCAACAATGAACTTATGAATTTTCGTCATTTTGATCTGGCGACCAGGCAACAGTGCACAAGTTAGTCACGCCATGGTGTCCATAAACCACGTGATCAGGAACGCTCTCGCATTCTAGGGACCCCTTGATCGCCCAAGCTCTCCTCGCCGATGTATGATCAAAACAGCTCGCGCAACTCGGTAACCCGAACGCTATTCTCGCTCTCGCCCCCGGCCCATTGACCTTCCACCCTGCATGCGCCTGCGAGATATTCCCGGACGACGGTGATCATGCCGAGTTCGTCCGTAACTCGCCTTCGCTGGAGCTGGTCACCAGCGGTCGCAGTCAAAATGAACAGCTTCCAACATCTCTTGAAAGCAAACACTCTCATCGCTTCTGCGATCAATGTCGAACACTTTGACAAGGCAAGCGATGCCGTAGACGTAACCGTCACGGACCGCATGCTCGAAACGCGGAAGGTATACGAGGAAGCTGAAGATCAAGACGCCGAAGAGAGCCAAGTCTGAGTGCGTGCAAGGGGATGCCGTGCGAGAGGCTGGCTACGTAGACAGCCTCCGCTTTGCCAGATCCGCCCCTCTGAGCAACCCGCATAAATATCGATTTCTCCTCGAAACTATCACGCCATTTTTAAAACAAACTTAGCAGGAGTATAGGAACATACATTGGGTCCTAGCAGTATTGCTATCTCATTTTAGTTTCGGTGTATCATAACCTCATTAAACTCACATGCTCTTCGTGCGGCTTTCTGAAATAAATGGCGGCTAACCACATAATTGACCGACCCTTCGAAGCGAATGGCAGTGAAGCATTCGCCCAAAGCACATGTTTTTCACTTTCTCGCTACAGTGCCTCTCAATTTTTGAAAAAAAAAGGTGAAGTGAGAAATTATCAGAAGCCTTTACACTAATCTCCTCTCCTCGAGACTAGATCAGCTACCTAAGGAGCTCTTTGCAATCCGAGAGCACAAACGACTCAAGCCATTACATGCACTTTCGGAGAGTGAAAAACCCATGGAAACTTCTCATGAAGCATGCTTCGCACCCTCCGCCCCTGAATAAATAGACATGAAGAAAAAGGAAATTTTTGAGTCAGCAATTCTATTCGTTATTACTCGGTATTTACTCGCCATTGTTTTCATTTTTGTTTACCAAAATGATTGGAAGTGCAGTTCCTTGAAAACAATCAGGCATTAATTTATTCTACATATTTCCCGGTTTTACAAGGGCATCACTGCGAGTTTAAAATACCGCTTTTTAAAAAAAGTAATGTGTGTTATAATGACAAGCGAGAATTATCATTTACACAAAGGGCTGCATTTTTACTACCACGCAGCTAGCCAAGCAAGCCCAGCTATGATGATTTGCAGCCCTGTACTTAGAGCAACCGCGTGGCGGAAACAGTTGCTAGCCATATTTTTTAATATGCAAATTTCTCCCGGCGAGTGAAACGGCCGGAGGAGACTTCTGCACGCCAAGAGCCTTGGAGGCCAAGGTAAGCGACTAAAGCGCGAGCCCGCATTACGTGTACTCTGCAAGAAAAATGGCTCGTGCTTGTATTCAATCAACGCGCGGCGGAAGCAGGAGGCGTCTTCACGACTCCGATACTGTTAGCATTATGATTCTAGACCTTGGACGGGCATGTAGATGTTTCTTTAGACGGGTACGATATATGTTTTCTTATTATGCTGCCTCACCTGCTCAGAGGGCAGGACGTACTTAGCGTTCCAGCCAACTTTGCTCTGCAAACAAAAGTCTTGTCTGTCTGTTTCTCTTCCTTAGTGCGATGTTCCTGGAAATAACTTTAGGTTACGTGTAGCGCCGAAGGGACGTAAATGCGGTTCATTTTCTTTACATTTTAAGCCCGTTCAACCTCTTTCTGAGCGCCAAAGAAGATTTGAATTATCGAAGCGAGGACAGATTTATGGTAGCAATTTCCCTCTCTCTGAGAAAACTATTTCGTGCTGCATAGTCAAGGTTGGCACAGCTTCCACAGTGCCATAATGCTTCCAAAGCTAGTTTAGGAGGGCTTCGTGCCGAGTGGGCTTGCGCACGCCAGCTCGGATCACGTGGAGCGGAAGCTCGCGCTCTAGAACCCAGGGATTCTGAGTTCCATCCCTACCACTGTCCGTTTCGATCTAGATGAGCATCGTACCGGCCGTTGTACCGGCGTGCGGTCGTGTATCACTACTGCTTGGTGCACTTTAAACTTTAAAGACTCCAGGCTAGCGGTTGTACGGGACTGGCTAAATTTCTCATCTGCAGCTGGGAAATAATTCGCCCGTTGAGGAAGACTAAGTACTAGGCTGTATAAACATACAACGCACCCAATTGTCTTACAAAGCTAGTTGCGCGATCACGTAGCTTCGTTTTGCGTCTCTTTCGCACGAGAGAGCGTGCGAATGAGGTGCAAGACAAAGTCACGTGCTCTCGCAGAAGTGCAGAGCTGGACCACCCTGGTGGCTACGCTAGCTTTGCCAACATATAAAAACAATAATTCAAGCGTAGTTTCTTTTATAGGTCCCTTGACACCACAAAACATGTAATAGGAACAGAAGGTCCCTCTTGAGGGGATTTTATCTGCCGGAAAAGATACTCCCATCGCCAGCAAACCGAGCCTGGATCGCAAGGTGGCGCTGTTTCCCGCACACAGTTCATGTTGCGTTCTGTGGGCTCGAACAGCAGGATCACACTGGCCGAGAAATTCTCTGCACCTTTCAGCGTACCCAATATGTCAATTTTTACAGCGTGTTTGAGGAGCAACGTTCAAGACTTCGTATTTATTCGCAACTTCCGACCGCCACTGGCCCACTCTCGGACGAACGGGGACGGCGGCGGAGACGGCGGCAAGAACTGCAGGCCTTGGTATTGCTATATCCGCATGGTTCTGGTAGGGTTGTACGTGCATCATGCAGTTTTAAGAAAAACACGATTGCGTTAAATATGAAATAGACCCATCTCACCAGCCAGCTTGGCCCACTGCCGCAATGCATCGAGAAAACTTTAGTCTTCTTGCACGTGCGAGAACCTTGCTGGAGGTGTGGGCTTGCAGAGCCGAAGACGGCACGAGCTGTCTCGGGCACTGGCGCGTGCTTCCTGTGAACTAAAGTTATTGCGGCTTCACGAATGCGCCTAACGCTTAGTGAGACGGGTCTATTGTTATGATCCGCGTCGCAACTTTTAAAAATAAAACTGCTAATTTATTTTAACACACGTCACCATCTCCGTCACATGTGATATGCTCCTCCCCTAACTGGGACGTATTTGTAGCCAAATAAAAATAAGTTTAGCACACTCTACAGCGTCAGCCAGCAGCCAGATGGAAAATCCTGGGGAATCTCTCACCGCCTCTTACGCCATCTTCGGACTTCCGCTACGCAATCTAATCGCAGTGAGAAGCTCGCAAGAGGCGCTTCTGTTTTCGTCACTCTACCTCACTCTGGGAAGTTCAAATGCTTCCCACGCGGTCGTGAATTATTTTCATAGTACATAAAAGCTTGGCATTGCACGTGCTTCACCAGCAGAGGAAGTTGAAGTATCCTTACACTGGGTTGTAAAAAATTCTACCAGGCGCTGTGGATATCTTATTCGGTCGAGGATGCTTGCGAGCGAAACTTCTGCCGTAGCTTTCTGTTATATTTATTAGGTCCCGTCGATTTCGCTGGAGTTGCTAATACCTCGGGTAATTCGCCAAAAGATGTACTGTCGTCAGTGACAGGCTAAGAATCCAGTGCGCGCTTCGCCTACATCTCGAGGTATCAGGCTTTGGTAACACTTCGTCACACGCGCAGCTGAAGCCCGGTGAAAGGCACATTCTGAAGGCGGAGCTTCCACTGGATACTTAGCCTGTCGCCGACTATTTGCTACGTGAGTGACCAAAGGCGTGGCTGTGATCGGCCTTTCACGATTCGTCTTGGCAGGTCTTGACGTCTTGTGTAAAATTATTTCTGCTCACACGGACGGAAATACGAGAAAGCGAGACTCTCAAATATGACGGTGTTGATTTAGCAACGTAATGACTAAGATTCTGCTGCACTTATAACGCGCCATCGAACTTGTCGCACGCTTCTAATAATCTTCGTCGTGACGTCAGGGATACGAACCATAAGGAACCTCTCCTCGTCATTAGAAGAGGCACGGTAGAAGAGCCCACTACGCGCATAACATATGTTGGGGAATTGCTAGAAGAAGAAGAAAATAAATGGTGTTATGGAAAATTTGGCAGCCTTGAAATGGCGCCGGCTACTCCAAAATTCCTAGAGTTCACTCTTTCGAAATATATTCTGCGCAATCACTGATTTTCGCACGACCAAAGCTATTGCCAAAAATTTCATCCCCGGTTCCAATAGGTTACAACTCGCGCGAGAAAAAGCGTTGATGGAACTCATTTTGTGGGTAGATAACAAGAGGATTGAATAAAACGAGAAAGAAGTTTTACTTACACGCTTGATCAGTGTCCATTTCGTGAAGAATCTTCATCCAGTAAAAACTCATCGGCTGAACGTAAGAGTACATATTTACCACTTTCGATTAGTCTATTCATATTATTTTTATATTTATTTATCTGTGCTTGGCAATATTCTGCATTATGTAATTAGTTTTACGTGCATTTAGTGGGTGGAATACATGTTGGGCTATCTGTAAAATAGGCTGGGAAAATCATCTCCTTCAAGTAGGGGGCTCACTTTTTATAGCAAGTGGTATTTTAGGCGTGGGTGTTTCCTTTCTGGAATATCCCGGTCATTTTGGGAAAAGCTAGAAATGTCTAAACGGCGCCGCGCACCCATGGAACACGTGCTTCGAAGGTTTCCTCGAATTCGTTGGCATACGTGATGAGGTGCACAACATGAGTAGGGGCTCGAGTAACAATTTTTATTGGCGCAAAGGTTTGCAAGGCCGCGTGGCAGCAGGTAACCGTGCTCGTACACCAAAACCGACAGTGGTGCTGTCGAAGCGCGAGTGAAGTTTTGCCACCTTGGCTGGTCTCAGGCACCTCTCTATCCTTCCAACGTGTTCACAGGGTATCTACGTTGCAGTAAAAAAAAAAAATAGAACATGTGTGTTTTTAAACAACGCGCTCAACCCATGCGATCAGCTTGCCCGAGAGCCGTGCTTGTGGCGCCATCTCTGGAACGACGTATGAAGCACTGTTTTGAAATAGGCCAGGATGCTGATTCCTTGAGATATCTATCATCAGGTGGCGTCACAAGCGCAAATCTTTGGCAACTTTGCTCCATTTTAAAGTTCGTGCGTAATGCTGCGAAGGCAACTGGCGCTACCGTTTTGGTACAGTCGGGGAGAAAAGTTTCCGGGACGCGCGAGCTGCGACTGAAACGCATAGCTTCTGCCATCTGCCGGCGGGTCGCCTGGTTTCGAGATCACACACAATGCGCATGCGCGTCCTACTGTGTTTGCGAACATGTGTTTTCCCACTCCTCTGCAGCGCGGCGCCTAACTCGGAATCGGGCGCGCGGTACCGCCTCGGATATAGCGCTTGCGGCTGGCGAGAGTCTGCTACAAATTCCGAAACTGGAGATACCGCCTGCGGCATTGCGCCGCATTTCGCCGTGTCAGCGCACCTCGGTTTATAGCCAGTTCAGCGTATCGCTCAGTTCAGCTGCCGTGACTTCTTTGCTCAATAGGTATGTCAGTAAGCGCGCCCGATTCGAGTTAGGCGCCGTGACACAGAAGAGAGATAAAACAAACGTGTTTGCAGGCACAGTAGGACGCGCATGCGCGTTTGTGGGATCTCGAAACCAGGCGACCCGCCGGCAGAAGGCAGAGCAATGCGTTCCAGTCGCAGCTCGCGCGTCCTGGGGACTTTTGTACCCGACTGTGCATCCAGCGTCTCTACTTCCCGAAAGCGCATGAAAAATTCCAAATAAAATATTATATTCAGGCACCGTCTCGCGCCAGTAACTTAAGAGAGTTGCACTCGATGTATGAAACGATATATAAGTTGTTTGTCCGGAGCTTGTCGCTAAAACGTCAAGGCCGTTCTAACTTTTAAAAAAAGGAAACTATGGCAAAAAACTTCACAAAGTAAATTATCAGACATCCGCCTTTTATGAAGATTTGAGCCTTCCACGTGGATGAGCCGCTTTTCAGTCTCGTTTTCCCTCTATTTTGCCACCCAGTTTTAGTCGAATAGACGTTTGCAAGAGGGGCTCCTGGGAGCTCCTAGGAAACACAATGCGTGTGCTGCCAGTGACATCCATTTTTATTTTGTAATGCTCCCAGTATATTTTTTTGCCTTTTGGAGAGGTTTTATCTGGCCCCTAACTTTTATTTTATTGGTTTGAACATGATGGCGTCCAAATTCAAAAGTACAGGCGTCTGCTCTTGCTCGGAGTGCGTGCTCTCACACGCAAAAAAAAAAGAAGAAAAAAATACAGCACCGTGTCGCACTCATGTAGTTGGTTGATACATTTACATCAAGTTCGTTAGCCATGGTTGTGTTACTTGCGATTGCGACCCCTCTGTGCAGTACTCACACGCTCCTACGACTGGTGCAGGGAGCCCAACAAAAATGGCAGCGGGTGTCACGACGGTGGCATCTCCGCCCGGCGGCTGTTTTCGCCGTGCGTCAAAAACATCGGCCACATTGTAGTTCTCTGGCATAGCAGTAAGCAGACAGACGACTTTTGATAGAAAACAAAATTCTTTTATTTTTATTTTTGTATATAAAACTTGCATGTCTAAACAGAAAAAAAAAGCGATGCACCGTCCCGGGACGCTGTTAACCTTCAATGCCACACGATCATATTGATTTATTTATTTATTTACATACCTCTAAAGGCTCCAAAAGAGCATTACATAGAGGGGGTGTCATATAAACTTTTACATAATCATACAAGATTTCACAAGAAAAGAAAAATAGAAAACATCGTGTCACGCTAAACAGAACCATGAAGGGAAGACATTGCATAACAAAAAGGCCACACACGCACTCACATCATTGGAGGCAGTCGACGTGCTAGAAAAAACAAAGCAATAGACTGCCAGCGAGCGAGTAAAAAACATACAGGGCAATATATGATTCATTCACCCTAAAGATTCACGCAATAACAACATAAATGTATCATGATCAGTGACCGTCGCAATTTCGCTTGCCAACTCATTCCATTCGGTCGCCGCTTGTACGAACGGGGAATATTTGAACAGATTAGTTCTTGCAAATGGAATATGAACTTTGTAACAATGATCATGACGAGGGGAAATGCGAGCCGGTGGGAGAATGTTGTTTTGACGGAAATCTGAGGAACTATGATAGAGTTTATGAAAATGGGATAACCTTGCGAGGTATCTTCGCTGGTGGAGAGTCAATAAACCAAGTGAACTCTTAAGTTGAGTGACGCTTATAGGTGAATACGTTTTTAGTATAAACCTGGTGGCCCTGTTTTGCAGTGATTCTAAATTATTAATTAAATATTTTTGATGCGGGTTCCAAATTATAGCTGCATATTCCAACTTTGGCCTAATGAGGGTAGAGTATGCAAGTAGTTTGGTTTCTGCTGTTGCCATATATAAATGCCTTCTTAAGAAACCAAGTGACTGGTTAGCCTTCCTAAGGATATAATCTAAATGAGTGTTCCAGGAGAGGTTGGAAGTTAAGTGGACTCCTAAATATTTATATGTGGATACTTTATCTAATTTTGAATCTATAACTTTGTAGTCGTATTGAAAAGATGAGCGACGATTGGTAAATGTCATTGTTTTTGTTTTATCTATATTTATCTGCATTTGCCACGTGTCACACCATGAAAGTATGATATCCAAATCACTTTGAAGAGTTAGGCAGTCGCTTTGACTAGCTATTTGACGGTATACCACACAGTCGTCTGCAAATAGGCGAATCTTTGAAGAAATGTTGTTGGGAGGTCATTTATATAAATTAAAAACAAAAGTGGTCCAATAACGGATCCCTGAGGGACACCAGATTTGACATGTATAGGTGGTGAGGTGATGTCATTTGCAAATTACTGATTGATTTCTATCGTGCAAAAACTCACGAATCCATGTAATTACCTTATCATTAATTTTGAGATATTGTAGTTTTTTATCAGACGACTGTGTGGTACACGATCAAAGGCCTTCGAAAAGTCTATAAAAATAGCGTCGATTTGTGAGGATGAGTGAATACAGGTATGCAAATCCGTTACCAGTTCAAACAGTTGGGTTTCGCACGAAAGACCACGTTGAAAGCCGTGCTGATTGGGAAATAGCAGGTTATTTGAGACTAGGTGTTTCATGACAGATGAATATATTATATGTTCTAAAAGTTTACAAGGAACAGAGGTCAATGAAATTGGTCTATAATTTGTTGGACAATTTCGATTACCAGATTTATAAATCGGGACGACATTAGCTGATTTCCATTCGTTCGGAATGCGGCCGGTATTAAGCGATTGCTGGAATAAGCTGGCAAGCACGGCACCTGACGCACCCTTTGTTAGTTTAAGCAGCTTCGAGCATACACCATCAGGACCCCGGCTGGATTTTGTCGGCAAGCGGTCGATGGCACTGATGACACCATCAATATTAATTTGCACATCGTCCATTTCTGGAATGACGATTGTAGGTGTAACATGGCGGTCAGATAAAGGGAGCTCGTCGGTAAACACTTCGCCAAAAAATGTGTTAAGTTTAAAAGCGGACTCGGATGCAGAAAGCTTTACGTCACCTTCTTGAAAGTAAAGAGAAATGTATTCTTTTCTTTGGGGTTTAGAACATGCCAGAACTTCTTTGGATTTGTTTTTAGTATGCTAGATAAATCGTCGTTGAAAAAACTATTCTTTGCTTTTCTTATCTCATATTTGCATAAGCGCGCACAATCTTCGTACGACTGCCAGTCACGGTCTGCATTTGAAGAACTGGCCTTTCTGAAAAGTCTCTTCTTTTTGGAGATCAAGCGTTTTACGCTTCGTGAAAACCAGGGACAACCCTCACTCGGGTTAATGACCAACTTAGGAACAAAAGCTTCACGTATATAGATTAGTTTGTTTTTATTGAGACCCAGTTTTCTTCAACAGAGCCTGTATGGAAGATGCTTTCATACTGAATCAGAAAGTCTGACAGTGTTACCGCAATATCACATAATTTGCCTTTGAGTAGTCATATATCACTTTTTTCAGGTTCACTCTCGAAACATTCGATATCTTATAGCAGAAATAAACAATTCTATGGTCTCTAATTTCATCCAGCACGCGTACAGACATGTTTTCGGGGTGAGTGGTACAAACAAGGTCCAGTACTGCATCTCCGCGTGTGGGATCATTTACCAATTGTTTAATTGAAAATGAATCTAAGAGATTTATAAAACTTGAACACTCTTCTACACGTGAGCAAGTATTACGTACTTGGAGGTCGGACCAATCAATCCCAGGATAATTAAAATCACCTGCCAATATAAGTGGTAAATGTGGATACTTGAAATGAATAAATTCTAGAATATCGGTTAGTCTGTTGACAAATTCACATGTTGAATCAGGTGGTCGGTAACAAATTCCAACTATAATATTCTGCAAAGATACGGTACCAATGGAAACCCAAAGGGTTTCAAGAGGAGAGTCGATTGAAATCAGAGTGCAAGATATGTCCTTTCGAACTGCGATGATTACACCACCGCCTCGTTTGGAAATTCGATCCTTACGGAATATGTTAAAATTGTCGGTTAAAAGTAAACTGGAATTTGAAATAGTATCGGTAAGCCACGTTTCGGTTCCAACAATAACATCAGCTGAGCATGAAATAATGCTGCTTGCGAAGTCATCCTTTTTGGCAGTAGACTTCGAAAATTTGCTAGCAAAAATGAGAGAGGGCGGTGCTGGTTGCTGGCGCTCACAGTTGTTCTAGGTTTGGATTTATATTTTTTGTGTCACGATTGTTGATCCCGTGGCGCGTCTGCAGTTCTCCGTTCCCCGAGGCCGGCAAAACACTATCGGTTTCGTTGCAGTACACGTACCTCTGAATGTTGATAAAGAGCTTATCAAAAGCAAGATTTACCCCATCGCGCGTGGTTCGGACCGATTTTGGATAATCCCATAGTTTTTTTCTGAATTTTCCTCACTTTTGGCGAGTAGTCTTCCTCTTTCCAAACTCGGGGGGTGTCAGTCGACCTTAGTCGCGACGCGCCGTGGAGCACATCGCGCTTGCTGTTGAAACTTAGGAACTTAACTATAACTGGTCTGCCTAAAACCTTCCCTTTTGCGGCCAACACGATGCGCCCTTTCTATATCGCCGACGTTTAGCTAGCAACCGGTCCGAAAAGAAGGAAAGTGCGATTCGTTCAGTCTGTGCCCACGATCCGTTTCCTTCCTCAGGAATCTCTTTAATCAGCAAGTTATTTCTTCTCATTTGGTTGTTGCATGTTATCGACGATGCCATGTAAACTACTTATGTCATGCTGTTTCGAGGATACGTGTTCAAATATTTCTTTCAGTCTTGGTGACTACATCATTGTTTTTTTTAATTTCGTTTTGTACTTCCTTAATCTTGCCAACGGAGCTCTCGAGACTTGAAACTTTTCGTGTCGAGTCACCGATTCACAACGACAGTTCATTTAGTTTGTCAGTGGTCTCTTTTTGATGTCTCGCATTGTCAGAATCAAAAGTGTTCAGCTTCCGAAGTATTAGGTCAAGCTTAGAGCTATCGCCCTCTTCAGGGCCGGAGCCGGGGTTAGCTTCGATGTCACCAGAAGACATGAGCGATTTGGCGATGCAGAGAGTGAGAAACAGGATACGAGCACTTGGAAAAGCCCTGCGCAATAATAAGGCAACGATTTGTAACCTCATGGGCACTTCCTTTGGTCTCACTTTGTTCTTTGGACAAAAAGTACGAATTACGGGCCCTGTAGGCCCATAGCACACACAAATCACAGGAACCACACTTTGGGATTTGCTGCAAAAAAGGAATAGGTAATAACAACGTGGTAGGATTTCAACTCACCTAAAGCAAAGGTAAGTTCAAAGTTAGCGTGCAAAGCGCTAGAGCCGCAAATCCCATTTGAGGCGATGTGAGCACTTCTTTTGAAGGATAGGTGATGCGGTGTCGCTAGTAGTCCGGATGGTTCCAATATCAGGGCACGTGGCACTTTTCCTCGTCGATGGCAATCAGCTGTGGCGACGATCAGCCTCGAAGTGCGGGTGACTACCGCAAAGATAAGTTCAAAATTAGCGTGCAAAGCGCTAGGCCGGAAATCCCACTTGAGGCGACGTCAGCCCTTCTTTTGAAGGATCGGTGGTGCGGTGTCGCTAGTAGTCCGGATGGTTCCGATATCCGGGCACGTGGCGGTTTTCCTCGTCGATGGCAATCAGCTGTGGCGCCGATCAGACTCGAAGTGCGGGTGACTACAGCAAAGATAAGTTCAAAATTAGCGCGCAAAGGGCTAGGCCGCATATCCGCGAGTACAAATCTTAAAAGATCTGCTGCAATGCATAGAAGCAGACGTCAGTCATGCTGATATGCAGCAACATAGCGATATGATTTTGAGATCACACAGACCAAATAAATGTTCAGACAATGCTAGCCCTAATGTATTCGATAAAATGCCCGTACCCATAAAAAGTTCGTGTTCCTTGAAAACACACGCACACACACGCACACACGCACACGCTCGCGCGCGCAAGCACACACGCACAAAGAGCACGCACCAGTAAAAACTCTAATGATGAGCCCACAAATATCCTGAAAAATAATAAACTTGCGTTTTCTGAAGCCGTAGACGCTCAAAAGGCCCAGCGTAGACGAGGTAAACAAACACGGAGCGCGGACGTTTCTGACGCCTTGAAGCCGGACTATGATGCCGCCGCACTGCCGGGTGAATCTTTCGTGGCCCTGCTGGTTTATCGGTCGGGACGAAGTGACTATAGTGCATGGACAAGAAGAACACTTAACATTTAACATGAACTCTAAGCGAAAAGACTGCAAAGATCACGATACAGTGTTCTAAAGAGGTGTGTAGTGCCATACTGCGGCGCGCCGTCCGTGAGACCTTTGAAGCGGATGCCGCTGTGTGGAGCGGATGTAGCTATCCCTGAGGCAGTAGCGCTGGCAAGGTGGGCCGTCGGCTACTGGCTCGCGGTCCTGTCACGTGAACTTTTATCGCAACACACCATTTTATAATGGTTATGCGCCCGTCAGACGGACCGAAAGGGTGTTGCAAATGCTTGGAATGTGAAATGCGGGGGCGATGTGTTTTTTGCTTTTCAACACGACACAAGCGGCAAGCTTGAAACACGGCACGGTTATGCCGCTACAACGAAAATAAACTGCATATAGACGAATGCTTAGGCAGCTTAGCGGTTCATATCAGATGCCAAGTTTTAGAACCGGGCGTTATTTAATTTATAGGCAATGTCCAAAATTTAAAAAAAAAAACGTCAGCTTCTAGTAGCAGGTGCTATTCGCGCCCATGCATTCAAATGCTGTGTTACTTCAATCCTTTTCTGAGCCATATACGCACTGCTAATGGGATCCTAACGCATAACTTTCAATTCTGACATCGATCGAGGGTTAGGTGATGAATAGTTTATTATTGCGGCGAGAAAAATACAGTTGGTACTTCTCTTCAGTTTACTTTAGCCCGATAAATAAAACCAAAGGGATCCACCAAGATTATAAAAGTGTCATGTTCTTTACTAGCTCACTGGCGTTCAAAATGGAGACGGAAATAAAGCTATGCCTGGTTTCCTTAGTTGTTCACTGTTCATATATGCAGAAGTTGCTGATCATTTATGTTCTTAAACCCTTGCTATGTCACTGATCTGTAGCTGTAACTCCCCATGAAAATACTGCCGTCTTTGTTTTGCCACAGCAAGAAAAGCAACTGCAAACCTCAGTACATGATTTGACGTAATTGTACCACACTCTAAAAAAGGGTATCACCTTACACCATTTTGTCTCATATTATGCACCCCAAAACTTAAGTTTGACGCACAGCGCACTATGGGGCTTGATAACGGTGCGATACAACTTGTTATATAGCGAAAGTGCGTATCAAAGACTACAGAAATAAAGCACTGAGGTTTTTCAGTAGGGCCAAGAAAACCACGATTATTTTTTTTTTGTAGTCAGTACTACGTACATGAGCTATTTTAGTAAGTTGTACCCCACAGCTATCAAGCCTCTTGTGGAAGTCAGTACCGTCAGGACGACGTCAGTGCTCTATATGTCTACCTGAAATTTCGGGGTGTATTATATGGGGTAAAGGGTGTAAGAATACACCCTTTTTTTAGAGTGCACGAAAAGGGTGGATAATAAAAATCGAGATGATTTAAATCATGATCAATATCCTAATCTAAATTGCATCGGTTTGTCTATTATGATTTAAAACAAAGAGTTTTCCCCCAAAATAATACTGAAAATATTTTCCTTTTACCGTTCGTATATTATTGTTTGCTTCGCTTGATGGTTTATTTTGTATTTGAAGTTAAGAATGATCTAGGAGGAAAGAATTGTGTCAGGCAGCCGCCACTGAAAACATCAAGTGTTAAAAAAGTCACTCATTTCTAGCTGAAGTTTTTTTAATGATCTAAGTTTGATGTAAATCAAATTAATTTGATTTAAATCAAGAAATATATATATATATATTGAGTGAAAAAAATCATGACTTATTTCACCCCGACCAAAAAAAGAACATTTATTTCAACTTAACAATGAATGCTGACAAGAAGGCGACCAAAGAAACGAGGGAGAAAAGTTCCGGCAATTTATCTTTCCCACGGCTTACGAAAACGGCTCAATTTTACATGAATATGATATTGAGCCAGGAAGCTCTGCCTCACATGAACCATAATAATAAAAAAACTAGATTGAAAACATATACACTCAGAGCTGCATCTGATTTTATACATTCTAGAACCTAAGCAATTGAGAACAACATTACGTCAGGCGAACACCATGACAATACTCAAAAATAAACAAACTAAAGACGTTAATATTGAAGCTTTCGTTTACAACGAAATTCAAAGTTTACTGTAGCTTTCGCTCGTCGAAGACGTGAATTTGGAGTTTTAGGATGTTTAACGTCCTTGACATAGAGTAAGAAAACATTTAAAAGCTTAGTAAAGCATCACATTTATATAGAACTCAACAGGAGGTGACCATATATCGATATAAGTTAGGGTGCCGTAAAGAAGCATGCAGTCACCTAAGTATATTCATCTCCCTCAAGAAGAGCACTCTTCAGGAAAATGTTGCGATTAAAATTCCGGCGCCCAGTGATAAGGACGGTTCCCTTTCCATTGGCCGTGCGAACCTCTCCGTGACAAAACATGGTGACAATATTGTCGTCGGTGTAAATAATTTGAAAACCTAGGTATTTTTCGGCTTAATTACCAGTAATATTTAGCTTCCTGATCATTGCATGGAGGTACAGAAGTGTCTCAATAAATTATCATAAAGATTCAATAGATTACAAGGAAGATTTAACTTTCTGCCAGTCACCAGCTGAAAAGACCAGTTCAATACCCAGCCCTTCGAAACCGAGAAAACGTTGAATAAGCTACGGTAGAAGCGATTTGTCCGAAAGGAAGAAATTAACTAGAGCCCTAAAGAAGGCGCATCGTGTTTGACCATTACCGTAAGGAGGTTACCTCCTATGTCTGATAAAGGCTGGCAAGATATATTGCTACTACTATAAGAAACACAATTGGGACCGAAAAGAGATTTAGGAAATGTTGTCTTCGAAATATGTGCTAGGAGATATGGTTATCGCGAGGCGGGAGCCCGGGAAAGTGGACAACGAACAATGGGGAGACTCGAGACATTCTTATAAAATGGGTGATCATTAACGGATGCTGGTCTGAGACCTGAGTTCCTGAAACCCTGACAACACATTGTGTCAGAGTTCCGCTATGAGCCAACGTGATACTGCCGGTAGAGGAGCTACGCAAGCAATGGCCACGTCCAGCTTCTTGTGTCAACGGTCTTCAAGGAAACGCTATTTCGAACGATTCTGAGACGTCAGTGATCTCGCTGCGAAGCCAGGAACAGAACAGGTGAATGCTCTCATCTATTTCATGGGGGATAAAACGGATGATATCATGTTATCTCTCAGTTTACTTGAAGCGCAAATGATTGACTAGAGCGCAGTGTCCAGGACTTCAAGAATCTTTTGTAGTGAGACGGAACATTGTTTATGAGTGAGCCACTTTCCATCGGAGATGTCAGAGAGAAAGAGAGGCGTCGAGGATTTCGTAACATATCTGCTCAAGCTTGCCAAGTTCTGCAACTTTGAAGCAACCCACGACGAAATGATCCGAGATAGGATAGTGGTAAAACTCAAAGATCACAAGCTTTCTGAAAGACTACGGCTTGATTCGGCCTTGACGCTTGAAAAAAGGAACAAAGATGATGCGACAGCCTGAGATTGTAAAAGACCAACAGACCAGACTTCACACGTCCAACAACACAAACGCGGATCGCCTCTAGATATCAAAGGAGGCTCCTCCCCGAAAAGCCAATCGAGGAGCAAGAGTGGGCGCGAAGACAGTATACGCAGCAACACTGCTCAGTTTCAAACATCGACTGGACACTGCTCACGCTGGTGCAGGAATCAGCATTCAAGAGAACAGTGTCCGGCAAGAAAGGCGATGTGCAGCAAATGTCACATAATTGGAAATTATACCCGCCAATGCCGAAACTCCCCAGCACTGTATCTAATGTCTAGTACAGAGACTGCAATCTTTGGAAACATCGACTGCGAAAATAGTCAACGATAGACGCGGCAGTGCAAGTTGGCAAAGTGCCAAGTGTCTTCAACCTTGACACTGGCGCCAAAGTGACTGTCATTCCAGCAGAAACTTACAAAGCCTCTTTTTCAGCGACATCCCTGCAGAAGCCCACAAAGATCCTAAAGGGTCCCGGTCGCTATGAGCTAGACATGCTGAGAATGATCACGAAAGACATGACCTGTAGAACCATGTCGACAAAAACGAATATGTATGTTGTTAACGACCTGGATGAACCTCTTCTACCGCGAGATGGCAGTGAAAAGCTGGGGATCCTCAGAAAGATCTGCAACGTTACGACTTGACGTACTGAAGACGTCAACCAGGAAAGTGAGTTTCCGAAACTTCTTTCTGAACTGGGACATGTGAAAGAAGCTTACACAATTGAGATACGAGATGACGCGGTTGCACTTGCACTTGTGACACCTCGAAGAGTGGCCTTTTGTTCTAGAGCGCAGCTCTTAGGCGCTCGTTTCCGGCTTGAGCGGCGTCGGCGTCGGCGTAACCGCGCGGTGCATTATGGGTAAATTTCCTCGCTAAATCTAGCAGGAAAAATTTCCCCACTAAATCTAGCGGAAATATTTCCCCACTAAATCTAGCGGAAATTTCCCCGCTAAATTTAGTGAAAAAATGTCCAAGCTAGATTTAGCAGAAAAATTTCCCGCTAAATTTAGCAGAATAATTTCTCCACTAAATCTAGCGGAAAAAATTTCCCGCTAAATTTAAAGAAAATCTCCCCCTAAATTTAGCGGAAATATTTATCCGCTAAATCTAGCGGAAAAATGTCCCCGCTAAATCTAGAGGAAAAGTTTCCAAGCTAGATTTAGCGGAAAACTTTCCCGCTAAATTTAGCGAAAAATTTCCCCGCTAAATCTAGCGGAAAAATTTTCCCGCTAAATCTAGCGGAAAAAATTTCCCCGCTAAATTTAGCGGAAAAATTTCCCTGCTAAATCGAGCGGAAAAATTTAGCGGAAGAATTACCCCGCTAAATCTAGCGGAAATATTTCCCCACTAAATCTAGCGGAACTTTCCCGCTAAATTTAGTGGAAAAATGTCCAAGCTAAATTTAGCAGAAAAATTTCCCCGCTAAATTTAGCAGAATACTTTCTCTACCTAGCGGAAAAAATTCCTCCGCTATATTTAGCGGAAAACTCTCCCGCTAAATTTACCGGAAAAATTTCCCCGCTAAATCCAGAGGAAACGTTTCCAAGCTAGATTTAGCGGAAAACTTTCCCCGCTAAATTTAGCGGAAAAATTTCTCTCGCTAAATCTAGCGGAAAAGATTCCCCGCTAAATCTAGCGGAAAAAAATTTCCCGCTAAATTTGGCGGAACAATTTCTCTCTAAATCTAGCGGAAAAATTTAGCGGAAAAATTTCCCCGCTAAATTTAGCGGTAAAATTTCCCCGCTAAATACTAGCGGAAAAAGCTCCCCGCTAAATTTAGCGCAAAATTTTCCCCTGAATGGGAGGCGAGCAGGAGAGGAGGAGGGGTATAGCCTTTTCTCCGTACCTTCCCCTCCTCCTCCTCAAGAACTGCGCTCTAATTCGGCGTTACAGGGAGTTGTAAGCGGCTTTCATTTTTTCCTTGGTAAACAAGACGTAGCAGAAGCTCCAGAAAATGGTCAGTATGCAAGTAATGGAACCCGTGGGAAAACGAACAAAGTGGTGCTTCTGGATGTTTAGGTCGCAAAACCCAATGGAGAAGTGTGCATTTGTGTAGATTTGACCTAGGTAAATGAGTACGTGAAGAGGGAAGCACAACCTTTGCAAACCGGAGAACACGTGCTGCGCAACTCCTTCTGCGCAACTACTTCTGCGCAGAAATAGTTGCTTCCGGGCAACCTCAACCTCCGGTTTTGGGCAAGCTCCGGAATTTGGACCTTCTGCGCAACTACTTCTCTAAGTTTATTCATTTATTTTATGAGTAACTCTCTAGTTTTGAGTAGCGTTCTTTCATATCTTTGTCTCCTTCCTGCTTTATCTTCGCTCTACATTGCAAATATGCAAAACCAACTAGCCCAAAAGCTTATTTTGATAAAGCTTTTTAAGTTTGATGCAAACGCAAGATTTTGGCAGTTTGAACTAGCCGAAGTGTCTCAACGTCTAACGATCTTCATAACACCTTTTGCAAGGTTCGAATTCCGGAGGTTGCTCTTTCGCATCACATCAAAAACCGGAGTTTTTCCAGAAAAAGTTCACAGTTTCTCGAAGGTCTACAATGAGTCCTCTCGAACATGAACGACATCATCATCTACGGAAGCACTATAGAGGAGCATCATCAGAGGTTTTGGTAATATTCTCCAATGACTCCAAGAAAAGAGAATGACCCTGAACACAGAAAAATCGAAATTTGGTTACACAAATAAAGTTCCTCGGAAACGCCATCGACCAGGAAGGTATCCGTTCGGGCCCTAACAAGATCAGAGCAATTGTTGACATGAAAGTGTGGAAAATGTGTCGTAATGGTAAATTACTTACAAAGTTTGTTTCTAGGCATGTCAGAAACTTCCTACCGCTAAACCGTCTACTAATAGTAGCACGAAAAACGACTGGATCTGCACAGGCAAGCAACAAAAAATTTTCGAGAAATTGTAGCAAGTGTTAACAAGACGCTCAGTGCTAATACCTTATGAATCAGGGAAGCGCACCATCATCTTGGCTGATGCTTTATCGTATGGGCTAGGAGCGGTATTGCGCCGACAACAAGACGGAACGTACTGACCTGTCGCTTATGCCTCAAGGACTCTGACTGGAAACCGAGATGAGGTGGGCACAAGTGTAGAGTAAAGGTTGGGGGGCCAGTGGGCATGTAAAAGGCTTCAGACATTTTATAGCCGGACTTCATGTTATTATTGAAACAGATTACGAACTTCTTGTGCCAATTTTTTTGTAAAACAAAATTTCGTGATTTTCCTTGACTTTAAAGGTTGAAACTTTGCATGATGCGATTCTCATGCGCACATGAGACACATCCCCGAAAAATCTCTGATCACTCCCGATCTTCTCTCGCGGAAAGCCTCTATTCATGGGCAAACAGTCCTCTATGTCAGAGGACTTACAGCGTGCTCGCCGGCAGCAAAGCATAGGCTACACGAAATCCGAGAAAAGCAAGGTGCGGCCACCACGTGCAGGACACTTGTTAAATACTGTGAATATGGCTGGCCAACTCGGAATGGTATTCAAACCTACTATATGAATTACTGGCCCTATGGGTTCAAAATCGCTTTGCAAGACGATCTCCTCATGAACGGATCTTTAATACTCCTCAGTCACTGCGCCGTGACATCCTACAAATAATTTACGAAGTAAACCAGGGAATTACTATCTATAGGGCACTTGTCCGACAGTCCGTGTAATACCAGGACTTTCCCGTCAGGTGGAAGATGTGGTAGGCGCATGCACACAATGCATTCAACAAACGCATAACAGGCACAACACGCTGCTTCCGTCAAAGTTTCCAGATAGACCTCGGCAAAATTCTCAAATAATCTACTTCACTCGGAAGGAAAAGACTACCTCTTGGTCACCGACCACTTTCCAAGGTTTCCGAAAATCGCACTCCTCAGCTATTTTGTGGTGACGGCATTAAAAACTCACGGGAGGTATCTCTTCGCAATACCTTGAACACCGGATGTAGTCTTCAGCGATAACTGCCCAGAATTCCGAAAACTACAACGATCGGAGTTCCAGAAGTTTGCTGAAATTAGGGGTTGTGAGCTCTAAAGATCCAGTCCACAATATCCTCAAAGTAATGTCTTCGTGGATGTTGCCGTTGGCATCACCAAACGTAACTTAAAGACTGCGGACAGCTACGTTGCGTTACAAGCCTACCGCTTAACACCGCTGTGTAAAGGCTACACAGTCCAGCAGAGTTGTTGATAGAATGGAGATTGCGGAATTCACTACCGGCAGCTGAAAACGTTTTTCAACCAAGACAGGTAGATAAAGAAGTCCTCAATCTTTGGGAAGAACGCAGGATTAAGGATCAGAATCTTAACTAAGACCGGCGACGCCGTGCCCGCCAGTTTCAACCTTTGAAGACTGAGGGACAAAGCATGGATAACCGATCGACGCAGAACTGGGATAGTAGGATCGCCGGCGGACGCTCTGTCAACACACAGGATGGGAACCTCAGCCGGAACCGATATCATCTGGTATCGATTTCGGCAATGCCCAAGTCACCTGATCTCCCACCGCAAGATACTATTGCGAAAGGAACTCTAGAGCCGACAAATGTGGCAGAGTAGTAAGATATGTAGTACGCTTTTGACCATCTTGTATGTCTAGTGCCTCCTTCACATTTCGCCTTTCAGATTTTCTGCTCGTCTCCTACACCTTGCATTTAGTTATTTTTCGTTTGTATTAGGCGCGCCGAGATGACGTAACGGAAAGCAACTGGTGAGGAGAAGATTGTAATATTGAAATACGGAACAGTTAAAACTGGGCTGTAGAGGGGAAAGCTTTTCTCGCGCGGTAATTATTGGCATGTCCAGCTGATTACTTTTCCTCCATTTTTTGCTTGATTTGAACGGTTCGTTGAAAAATATTTTCTGTGCCGTTTGTTTTGGGCATGCCTTGGGTAAAAGAGTCTCGCGGAATTGAAAGAAAAGAAAGAAAGAAAGAGAGAGAGAGTACATAGTGAAAAATACACAGCGCAAAAGGACATAAAGGGAAGAGACACACCGGATAGAACAGAGCGCTGACTCGCAGCTAGATATACAATGGACGAAAAGAAGAAAGAAAAGAATATTTTGGTCAGCATAAATCGCACGTGTAACCTGTGCCTTGATATGTGGTTGTTATGGCACGCGCTGGGCCTTCATGGTTAGTTTCAAGAACTCTAACTCTTTGTTGGACAACGAGAGAGATGGTGTGCAGATGCAACTTGCTCCTCCACTGTGGATGTGCAAAGCTTCCAGCACTTCTCCGGGTTGTTTTCGTCCTGAGTGTTTTCCCTATAACTGTGGTGGCTTCAAAAGACGGTTTACATAGACACACTTTACAGTGAAGTGAAAAATTTCCACCCACCATGGCTCTTGAGGGAGTAAGTCGTGCTCAGGGAGCCTGTCGTTAAGGCAACGTCCTGTCTGCCCAGTGTAGGTGCGGCCGCAGGATCAGTGGTATGTTGTAATGCAACACCCGTGGCACAAGGCACAAACGGCTATGCGTGTTTTTTGAACATCTGTTTTTTAGACATCCCTCTGCCTTGGCGTTGACTCCTGGACAGATATGGTTCATTTTTGTGGGAGCTGAAAAGTACCACGGGAACTCCAACGCGGTTTCCAACATTTTTTAGAGTTATGGGAAATCTTGTGCACGATACGGTATTACAACTGATCTTTTTCTTTCCACACTACGTTTTGTATGTCTATAACCCTTTTACTTTCTTAATTATGAAAGTGCTCGCTTTATCTGACAGTAGTGCTGACGAATAGCACGGCTTTTTGCCAGGTCTCGCTGTTTGTAATTTGAAGCTTTCTCCATAGTGTGGAGGCATAACAACCACATATCATGGCACAGGTTACGCGTGCGATTTAATGGAGACCAAAATATTTTCTTTCTCCTTTTCGTCCTATTAAATATCTAGTTGCGAGTCAGAGTTCTGTTCTATCCGGTGTGTCTCGTCCCTTTAGGTCCTTTGCACTGTGTATTTTTCACTATGTACAACCAATACCAACCTAGCCCAACTTTCTGCTTTATTATTGAGAGAGAGAGAGAGAGCTTAAAACAAACTATATTTTGATTCCATTAAAAAATTTGGTGATGTGCAGCGTAACAAAAGCATAATCATATTGGTAGCCCAATTTTATATATTTATTGAAGTTAACTGTCCTGTCTTTGCACTTTTGGCTGGTGTCTGAAATATATTTTTTTATTGGCGCAATTCATTATTTCGCTTGAGTGTAACATCCAATAGTTTGATCAGACGCCATAAGCAAACCGCGTAGGAATTTGAGGGTGATACAGCATCAATACAGCGTCTGATCAGACGCCATAAAGTAAACCGCGTAGCAATTTGTAGGTGATACAACATTACTATCGCGTCTGACATTAAATTAGCCTCTTAAACTCGCAAGATTGTTAAAGGCTATTTTGACAAATTAATAATGTTTTCCTCAGACTTTTCTCTGGAAATGAGCGAGTGAATGAAAGCAACAAACATCAAACAAAAACGCTTTACACGCAAGGGCCAAGAGGAATGAAATGGTGGACATCACGATTGGTGTAGAAAGCGCCCTCTTAAATGTGGTAAGAGTCCTACATTCATTTCGTCATACACGATACAACTGTCTAGCAATTACTTCAGTATCTTTCTAGACGAGTATCAATAAGCTGGTGTTCAATCTTAAGTGGTTATCAATCGCCACATTATGATTTACTAACCGAGCACTTGTGAGAGCAAACTCACTATAGTTAATAAATATTTGTTTTGTTCGGATTCTAAGAGAAGGATAATCCGGATGCATAATATTTAAACATTTGCAAATGCATTTCTAGCGGTCATACGACATCATATTGCCACATTTCGGTTGATCATAGCAGCTTTAGTGAATATCCAATGTTAAAAAAATCATAAATGTTGAGGCACCGGTGTAAGGTTGCTCATACAAAACAGCCTGCAATCTTGCAAAAATAATATATCGGAAGATCCCTTGGTAGATAATTAGGCAATGCTTGACAGTGACCCTTGGAAAACACCAGACACGTTCCTCATTTGAGAACCGCTAACGCCGACCCTTTCGCATATCTGTTTTGGCTTTCTCTTTTTCCTTCCTCTACTTTTTGCTGCCTTTTTTGGATACGCTATGGGGTCAGTATTAGCGGTTCCCAAGGGGGCACGTGTGTGGAATTTCCCAAGGGTTATGCTAACGCAGTCCCTAAGCATCCACCAATAAATATTCCTTTAATTTTTGCAGCACAAACCAGAGCATACACGCTCCGCACACCTGCAACTTCAGACTCGCCCCAGCATCCGCGCGCGCATTGGCTTCCGCCCCGTGACGTCGTCTCCCTCTCGCCTTTTTCCCTCATTACTCTCATCCTCTTATGCGGAGCGCTTCCCTTACCACAGTTTTTTTGTCCACAGACGAACGCCGTCAGCTTTTCTATGTCGTGTGGGTACTAATGATAACATACTTTAAACGATTTGATTTTCGCGAGGTCCTCATTTCAGCGAATTTCGCGAATCGCCTACAATTCGCGAAAAATAAGTCGTGCAAACAATGCCGGTAAAATGAAAACACATTGGAGTCTATCTTAAGATCCCATCGCGTCGCGAAAATTAGAACCGGCGAATTATTTAAAACTTCAGCTTTGACCTAAAATTGCAAAATATTGAGCCCGCGAAAAATGACTCGTTTGGAGCATTAGTATTTTTCAACAAACAATGGCAGTTCCCTAAAAAATAGGTTCTTCGAAAAAATTTCGGCAAAACCCTCAAGTCATTCCTTTTAAATTTATTTGATCAGCCTCGAGTACCTCCATGTTTTCCATAGACTTCTCTAAAGCAGGTGGGCCATGTTAAATCTTAAAACGGTAAAAGCGAAACCACTTTATTACACTTTATGATTGGGATAGAGTGATAGGAGAGGAAACCTAAATAGTTATACAGGACAGGGCGCCTCTAAGCACTAACGTTAATTAATGCTATAGACAGAAAAAGACAGAGATGAAGTAAACAATAATGCAATGAAAGTAAAAATAATATAAATGCATAATAATGTCAGGGAGTTGCCTACATTTAGTCTCGCACAATCAAGATATTGAAATTGCTCGTTATATACGAACATGAAGAAAATACTGCGATGAGCATTTTATTGATAAGCAACAACGTAAGTTACTCGGATCGAAATGAGCTGAACTCTGGTTTTCAAAATGACGGACGATGCTAGTTTGCTTGCTTTTTTGGTTAGACATCTCAAACCGCCAGTGCAGCCCTTCATCCAACTGTTTTTCGCGTACGGAAAATTGGACTTGTTTTTAGAGCGCAGCTCTTAGGCTTCCGTTTCCGTGTTGAGCTGCGTCGCCGTCGGCATCGCCGTCCAGGTAAACACGTGCGCTGCATTGTGGGACGTCACAGGTTCCCCGCTAAATTTAGAGGGGAAATCAACGTGACATTGCCTCAACACAAATTCAGTTTCCTCGCTAAATTTAGCTGCGAAAATAAGGTCACATGACTTCGTGTCACGTTACCCATGAACAAATTCAGCGGAGGGATGAGCGGAGGTCTAGGGGAGGAGAAGAGGAGGGGGAGGGTACGGAGTAGGAGGAAAAGCACACCCTTCCCGTCGAACTCCACCCTATTCCTCCTCAAAAGCTGGGTTCTAATTTTTGTTTCAGAGATTTGTAAACGCCTTTCACTTTTTTCTTGTAGACGTTCATGTGTTAGGTGAGAGTCATAAAATTTATTTGGTCGCATTTTTATATTATACTGAAATTGAAGCGAAGACTTACTAACTCTGCTACTGAGCTCGATATTTAGTAGTGATACACGCGCTTAAGAAAAAGAACCTGATTTGAAAGCATTGTTTTGTTCTACAGTAAAAACCGAGGAGAATTAATTCCTATTTCCTTTATACCAATCCAGGGAGAGGAAGACTTGAGTGCGCGAGAACTGAGCCACTGTCAGGCGGCAGAGGGCGGCCAGAGAGTCCAGCATCCCTGGTGCTGGGCGCTCGGCTTCGCACTGTCTGTTCTCGTCACGCTGGTCGTGCTGACGCTGCTGCTGGTCTTCCTATTCGGATCGGCCACGGAGGTCGGCAGAGGGGCGGTCTGCAGTGTGCCGCTCCCCCGGTTGCCTGCGTTACAGTCACTGGTTGCGGGAAAGTGTTTCCAGGAGCAAGCGTCCGTGCGACGACTTCTACGAACACGTCTGTGACGGATGGATTATCAAGAACACGGTAACAAGATCATTTTCAGTACAAGCATAGCCTCTTCTATACTCACAAATGCTGGCAGTTCGACGACGGAGCCAAGAGTGCCTGGTCGCAGATTCGGAACGCAAGGTTCTCGTAGCGCAGAGCATCAAAGAGCCATTTGTCGGGGAACCTGGACGTTAGTGCAGAGCTTTTGCAGCGGATCAGGACTTGAAACACACTTCGCCAACAAGGAAAAAAATCATAGTGGGTTTTGGCGTCTCGCCGCAGCGGAGCGCCAGTCACGTGGTTCTTCTTTCATCCGTTGTCTGCCGCTTTACTTTTTTCTCTTTCGGCGGCCGGTTTTCGTGGCAATCTGCCAGGCTTTGTCAGTATATAGGAGGTTATGGTACATGCCGATGCCTGAACTGCTACACCTTCATGCGGCGACAGATAAATCTTTCAGTTGGCTGTTAGAATGCTGACTGAGGTTCGTGATGTGAATGCATTGCCTATAAAAGCGTGGAATACATTGTAACGCTGTCCTTTCGAAAAAGAAGTGTGCGTTCGTGCATTCGTGCTTGCAGCGTATACTTTATGGCTGGGCATGTCGGCAGCAAACGGTCAACAGCGCTATTTGATTCTAGCAACGTTGGGTGGGAAGTCGAGTAACGTGACCTGACGTCACCTGGCCAACGTCACGTAACCTCAGGTCACGTGACACCAAAATTTAACTCTGACGTCACGCGACCATGTCTCGTGATGTCGGGATACGCGACGTCGTGACGTGATATATCAGAAGCAAACGATCGCTTTTGCAATACTTCACTCTACGCATTAAAGAAATTTTGATATAAAGGCCGAAGCCAACTTGTATTCCGTTCTCTTCCTAGTAAAGCTTACTGCAGTTCGGTCGGGGGCGTCTTGAAATATCGCGACATTTAACTGAAATTTAAGTGGTTGCCCGCTTGACGTACTTTGATATTTATTATATGATCTTGAGTCCTTAGTTGGCGCCTGCCAGATGCACGCCCTAGTTGAGGCGTGTGAGTCTGGCACCCAGGTTTGCTGGTGGTCTCAATGTAAAACCAGAAGCTGTACCACTTCTAGTTTGATTGCAAGGCAAATTCGGTACTGCTTACCCTTTTTACCTTCATAATTTTAAGGTTGCATTCATACACGTGCTTCACGAATCGGCCAAAAACCACCCGTACCTGCACACGTGGCTTACCTTCATATTAAAAAACAAAATCGAAGGTCAGTTTTAGAACGCAGGATGTAGTTTTGGAAAAGGAATGATCCGAAACAAATAGTGAGAGATGACACTCGTTTTTTTCTTGGATGACTTAAACGCGGCTTTGTTCCAACGTAGCACGACTAAGTGTGCCGTTTACAAGGGCGATGCCGACTGAGGCCGCGTTCAGTGATTTTATGGAACCGTTATGAAGCATTCAATTACTATGTGCTGCGGCATCTCCTACAAAGATTCTTGCTGCCCTCACTGAAAAAAAATACATTTAGCTTTGATGGCATTACCAATAATGAATCGCGGTAGTCATGCCGTGTTCGAATGTAATATTTATGGTATTTATGAATCTACAAAATAAGTTTTTTCTTTTCTGAACAGCGTAATAAAAGGAGGGATTCAAATATATTTTAGCGAATGCGTTATTACGACATTAAAGTTCATAGCTCACTATCGCCCAAGCTCCCAATCTGGCTCTACAAGAACTAGAAAGTCCTAATCATGCATAAACAAAAGACAAATAGGGCTCGAAACTTCATTTCCATTCATGCATTTCGTTCTCTTTTATGCGTTTACATGTGAAACAAAAATGCAAATTGAACGAAATGCGCATATTCTCAACAGGTTCAGATTTACATTCTGTGTTTATTGCTTTAATTCAGGTGTAAGCAAACTTTTGCTGCAGCTGGCCGAATCGCCGCGAATAGACCGATCTCACCAAACGCTCGACGGCGTGCGTGACGTCGCCACAACTGTAGTTCATAGGAGGCAGATGCCAGTTCACGAGACAGCCATGCCGCCTCGTGTTCTGCTCGCGCAGACCTCCAGCGGGTGGCCGCACGTGCAGAAAGACTACCGCTCCCACGATGCATGGCGACAGCGGTGGCGTTCTCAAACTAGCTGGTGAGATCGGTCTGGGGAACGAAGCGAGCCGGATGATAGACCGGAGGGGAGATGCGGGTTTGCAAATAGAATTCAAAGTTGCCTCAAGCTTAAAGTAACCTGCCAAAAATGACACTCTCAAGGCAATTAGCCGCCACGGCAACCGGTGTGTCAGCACTCCAGCTTTTCGACAAAGCGAAAAAAACAAGCAGAGAAATTCGCGAAGTCTTCTGTAGTCAGACCAAGAGGTGTCAGCGAACCTTCTTAGGCCTTGATTGATAATGAATTTTTATTAATGTTGTGGTTCTTTTAGGGCCACTGCCTTTGGGAGTACCACGTTTGCGGCGAGACGTTCTACCGCGAAGCGGGTTCGTGCTCGCGTGGAATGCTGCTCGTCGAGCGCAATGAGACACCAGTCACGTGGGTAACGGTGATACTCTGTTTATTTACAATGCAAAACAAATACAAAAGAAGCGGCTATAAGCTGGTGAACGCCGTCGGAGTGGAGGTCGCCCACAGCCGAACGGTCGTTCCAAAGGTACAAGGACGGGGTAAATGCTCACCGGTGCAAATGACGGTTCCCCGTTCGCTCGCCGCCGGAATCCCAGGAACAAGAGGACGCGAGATCCCGCTGACCGCTGGTTTTAGGATAACAGCGGAGCCGAAGGGGCCAATCAAGCAGCGACACGTCGATCTCCTTTGTGCGGGGGTTCGTACGGAAATCTCCCCAAAGGCAGGGTTGCCAGGTAGTTTCTAGCTGAAACCGCCAAATGCCAGACGGTGTAGCCCAAAAGTAGCCAAAAGCAAGAAATTTATGTAGCCCAAAAGTAGCCATATTCTGCAGAGCCCAAGAAATCGTGCGCTCGAATGTGCGAGCTCAATTCGAAGGCCCTCCGTCTGCATACTATAGGATTTAGGAGCAGCTTGCAAGATCTACGATATGTCAAACACAAAGTACAAAACGTTTCCAGTTGCGTTTTTACAGACATAGTTATGAGCACTCGCTCGTGCCCGCTGCCCGGCTTACTTGCCTCGTACATGAATTCCGTGTTAAAACGGGCAAAAACTTCTTCAGTAGGGCTGAGAAAATGTCCGGCTACAGCCTCTTACCCTCTGCTTTTTTTTACTCCTTCCCAAGGAAATTGCAAACTTTATATAGAGGACGTTTTGAAGAGTTGGAAGGGACATGTTTTTCGTTAGGTCTCACTTCGTGAGGGACATGTGACTGAATACTCTCTCCACGGCGGCATTCGACATGGGCAGTGTCGGGAGCGCGATGGCAAGCTCGGATAGCAACGGAAACAGGGCTGCTCCTGGATCGATCTTGGCCATGTTCGGAATATTCATTGTTCCAAATCTGTTGTCTTTTGTTATGGCTCATTGTACTTTAAGAAACTTCCATGTTTCGTGGAAAAGCCTCCTTTGTTATATCCAGTACAGCACGCGTTATCGGGCGACATCAAATTCGACAGGATGTCTTGAGTTGCCTTTAGTATCATTTTTCCTCGGATGAGGTGCCTCTTGTAGGTGGATGGTGGGAAACTCGAGGAAATAAAAGACGCCAGTAGGAAGCACAAAGAACTTGGAGGCAAAAAATAAGCCACAATACAAAAGCGATGTCGTCGGAGCTGAATCTAGGTCACGGTAGCTCACTTGAGCTTATAGGTTCTGGCAGCACGCCCACGAATCTTCACGCAGAAAATCCCTCAAAAGTGGGAATCCAGAAAAGGTGGACTGTCGCTTTGTGTCCATGCTGAAGTTTATTTTGTACATCTACCCTAAACCAAGCAAAGTAAAAAGAAAAAGAAGTGCCACGTTAGGATTGAAATAGCCCAAAAATAGCCACATAGCCAACTGCCAAATTTCGACGCCAAATGCATGACGAAGTAGCCCAATTTGGCTATTAATA